>VMDO01015401.1:0-51286 GCA_007922755.1 Pedetes capensis | reverse complement strand
CCAACCATTCCAAGAAGTTGCATATGAAGAAGAACCAATGATGTTGAAGCATGAAGTGGAAGCTGTCTTAAAGAACTAGTGAAACACAAGGCTCCAGGAATTGATGGGATACCAATAGAGATGTTTCAACAAACAGATGCAGCACTGGAGGTGTTAACATGTTTATGCCAACAGATTTGGAAAACAGCTACTTGGCCAACTGACTGGAAGAGATCCATATTTGTGGACTGACATAAGAACCAACAAATCTGTCCTAGAAGAAGTGCAACCAGAGTGCTCCTTGGAAGCGAGAATGGCCAGACTGCATCTTACATATTTCAGGCATGTAGTCAGGAGAGATCAATCCCTAGAGAAAGACATCATGCTTGGGAGAGTGACAGATCAATGAAAAAAAGAAAACCCTCCACCAGATGGATTGACACAGTGTCTGCAACAATGGGCTTAAACATAAATAAGATCGTTTGCCTGGCACAGAATCAGGAAGTGTTTCAATCTGCTGTGCATAGGGTCGCTATGAGTCTGACTCGACCCGATGGCACTTAACAACCACAACAAGAAAATATCAGCATCTTTCATCACACTAACTTGAAATTAGCTGACTCTATTTAAACTACAATGGGCTTAAACGTAAATAAGATTGTGTGCCTGGCACAGAATCAGGGAGTGTTTTGATCTGGTGTACATAGTGTCGCTATGAGTCGGATTTGACTCCACAGCACCTAACAAGAACAATTTAAAGAAAGTTAGAAAATATTGGAAAATATGAAATAAAAAACTTTGCGCTGGTAAGATGTTCACTTACTTTTTTACATTATGTTTAATTCACAATTTCTAGTGAAATTCTTGTAGTGAAGATTTTCTTGTGAAAAATCTGTCATTGTTATCCATGGTTATATGCTCTACTCTTGTTCTCAACTGAAGAACAGCAGATGGAACTTAGCCAAGCAATGTAGGTTTCTGATTGTGAAAAAAAACAAATAAGAGTTTATAGGATAATTTTCTCATATTATTGGTGAGTGTATATCTGGAATGGCCAAGTAAAGATTTTGAACTACCATACATGTGCTGACCATCTTAATGATGCAACTAACTGTGACTTTTTCTTAAGACATCATTCATCTGAATTTGAGCAAGTCATTAGGTTACAGCTCTTTGCGGGGTTCTTTTAAGGTAGTATATTGAGTTTACTTTTTAAGTCCTTAGTCACCTTTTTAAGAGCATATTTAATGCTTTGTGAGCAGAGATGGTATGAAGAAAGCCACTAAAGAAGGATTTTTTTTTTTTTTTTTTTTTTTTTTTGGCCTGGGGGTTGATCCTAGGGCCTCGCACTTGCATGCTTTGAAAGTGCTGGACCACTAAACTGTACCCTCAGCCCAGTTTTTAACTTTTTGAGTCAGGATCTCGCTAAATTACACAGACTGCCTCTGGTCTTGAACTTGCAGTCCTCCTGCTTCCCCCTCCCGAGCCCCTGATATTACATGCGTGTGCCACCATGCCTGGCTGAAGAAGGATTTTTTTCACTGTTTTTTCCATTTGCAGGTTAACAAAAACATCAGCCATCATATTCTTTTTTTATTGTTTTTCTTTAAGATAACTTCCTTGTTCTCTTATTCCTGCATATATTCCAAATGATGCCTTGACGAAAATGCACAGAGATACTATAAATGACATGAAACTGTGTCTTATTCCTAAAGCAAATCATCATCATTATTATTATTGTTGTTGTTATTATTATTATTATTATTATTATTTTGCAGTACTGGAGGTTGAACCCAGGGACTCCTGCTTCCATGCTTTGCAAGTGCTGTACCATTGAGCTGCACCCCCCAGTCCTTTTTTTTTTTTAAACTTTTTGAGACAGAGTGTCACTAATTTACACAGATTGTCTATGGTCTCAAATCCTCCTGCCTCCACTTCCTGAGTCTCCCGCCCCCTGCCCGAAAATGACGTCTTAAAGTATTTTGAAAGAATCTTTGTTTTCTTTGATAGATTTGTTTTTTCAAAATTTAGGTGCCTAAATAAGGAATCACTGAAAACTCATCAATTCCTGTATTTGAATTAGACCCATTGTAATCCTCTTGGCATGTAACAAGGCTGTGCCTGAGATCCTGAAACTTAAACTTCCAGTAGCATCTTTCTGACACTGAATAGCAATAAAACATAGGCTTTCAGACACCAGGTTTATTTGCTCAGCTACTTATAATGTTATGTTGTTATTGTTAGGTGCCTAAAGTAGTAGAAAATAAAGCTATCCATTTTCCTTTTTCTTTTTTTTGGCAGAATTTTGCTTTATTATTTTTAGTTGTACTTATTTGTGGGACACAAAGTAATAATTGAGTTCATACAGTGTTCAATTAGTAAAACTTGATTAACATTTTCATCTCTTTACATAATATACAAATAGTTTTTGATTCACATGTATCAATATTTTTAGACATTTATAAAGTATACTATGATATTTTCACTGCATACAACATAGTGGGATTCATTATATGATTTTCATGGATTATAATACGTACTTTGCACTTATTCTCTCCCTCTTTACCCCACCATGTTGTTCCCCTCCTCCTCTTACCTTTCTCAGCAGCCCCCATCATTGGTTCCCTCACCCTTTATGTTGGGTCATCTTGTATTTTTTAATTATATATGCATAAATACATATATAGATGTGTGTATACAATATACAGTATATATATTATATATACTATATATGTTACATATACTATATATATGTGTGTATGTGTGTGTATATGTGTGTATATATATACAATTATTATTATACAATTATATATACAATTATTAAAAATTAATATATATACACATATATATACATATATATTAATTTTTTTCTTGAGGGTAGAAATATCTCCTGCACATGAGTGAGAATATGTGGTATTTCTCTTTTTGAGTCTGGGTTATTTTACTAAAATGATGATTTCTAGTTCCATCCATTTTGCTACAAATGACATAATTTCATTCTTCCTTATAGCAGAATAATATTCCATTGTGTATGTATGCTACATTTTTAATCTAATCATCTGTTGATGGACATCTGAACTGATCCTATACCTTGTAATTGTGACAAGTGTTGCATTAAACATGGAAGTGCAGTGTCCCTGTGGTATGATGACTTAGCTTCCTTTGGATATATTCCAAGAAGTGATATAGTTGGATCATATGGTAAATCTAGTTTTAGTTTTCTAAGGATACTCTATTCTGATTTCCATAATGACTTCAATAATTTACAGTTCCACCAGCAGTCTAAAAGGGTTCCTTTTTCTTCACATTCTTGACAGCATTTGTTGTTGTCTGATCTGTTGATTTTAGCCTAACTGAGATGAGATGGAATCTTAGTGTAGCTTTGATTTGCATTTCCCTGTTAGCACAGGATATTGAGCATTTTTATGTGTTTATTGACCATTTGCATTTCCTCTTTTTACAACTGTCTGTTCAGCTCTATTGCCCATTTATTTATTGTATTATTTGTTATTTAGTGTTTAATTTCTTGAGTTCTTTGCATATCCTAGTTATTAATTCTCTGTCATGTGAGTATAAACTATTCATTTTCTAGCTTATAAAATGAGCAAGATATGTCCTTTTCCTGGTCGCTTAAAACTATATCTGAATTTGAATGAATAAAATATTTTTAAAATAATACATTCTTGGATTTTTTATAAAATAAACTGCAATTGATTATTATGGAAAGGTTTGAACAGACTGAAATTGTATTTCAACGTAAGTTTAATTCTGTTCTACTATTACCATGTAAATTACTTTGCAGCATTAGTGAAAACATTGTCTTTTTATACTTATTTTTCATAGTACATAGTACATAGTACATAGTACATAGTACATGAAGAAATGATATAAATGATAAAAATTTGACCATTATGCAATTCTTTGGAATAATTGGCTCAGAAAAATATTATCAACGGATAAAACTTCTTAGATGAAATTGAATGAATATTACACAATGGCTGTAATAAGCATTACCTTATGAACCTCTTGATCAAGTAAAGTATGATTATAAAACTTAAACCTTCACTATCAGATCAATTAGCTGAATCCTCTACTAAATTTGCTCATCCTTTAAGATCTTTTTAACCTACTCGTTGTAACTTAAACATTTAATCTCTAACATTGTTGTGTAAATAAATCCAACTTATCTCTAAACTAATAAATTTCATGAATTCAAAATTCAAGGTAAAAATAAGCACTGACATTATAATTGAAATAATCATGAGAAAATATCAATGTCATTAAGCAGAGACATGAGATTTGACATTACCTGCTATTCACCTTTGATGAATTGCCCCACCTTAATTTTTAACTTTTTTTGTCTTCATATATTTTCAGTAAAACTTTGAAATAGAAATTTGTGCATTCTTACAAAATTACTTTTTTTGTTGATTCTAACTTAATGATTAAAATAAGTTCAGCCAGGCATGGTGGCACATTCCTGTAATCCCTGTCCAACCTTAGAACATAAATAAAGCATGAACAATAGGATACAGTGTTTTCAGAATTTTTTCCCCATTTGTCAAACAAATGTCACAGAGATTTCAGAACTGGAATGCCACATGCCAGAAATGCCAATTAGTTCTTGCCTATATTCTCTAAAATAAAGTCAAATTCAATCTGACTTTGCCAACAGCTACAAAACAAACAAACAAACACAAAGCACTTTTTCAAGATCTATTTTCATGTTTACCAAATTCATAATTTTTCATTTATGAAAGTTTTCATGTATTTTTATGCAAATAGTAACTTCCATGATGCTTCACTTTCTGAAGACAAAAGTGACACATTTTGTTAGGCATTTCATTTTCATGAAAAGCCACATGGAAACAGACAATAACTTATGATATTTCCTTTAAAGAATCATTCTATTTGGAATATGATAATAGTTAACCACCTTGTATATTTCCATCTCCTGTTACTATGAAAGCACTTTTAAAAATTCTAAATTAATCCCAAATATGTGTAATGTTTTCTTAGAAGAAAAATAGCTACAGGTTTGAAAAATATTTGTTAATAAATAGTATATATAAGGAATGCTTATGTCTTTAAAGTCAACTAAATGGTTAAGTTTATTTCATGTGCTAATGGGAATATATTTGGAACAATTTTTTATGATACATTTATACCAAAATATATGCACAGGCATATGCACTCATTACTGTTTGTACTGTACAAATTAAAATAAGTAGCTTCTTAAGTCTAATTGAATTTCCTCATACATATTGATTTGAATTGCCCACAACTTTCCATTTAGTTAAATATGGACATAAACATACACACACACTCATATATGTATAAGGGAAGTGAATAGGAAATTGATAAAATTTACATGAAAATTATAACACATTATATCCTTGAAAAAGGTTTATATAAATCAATATCATCACAAGGATTTATGGAGCTATCATGGAAAATCATATTTGAGGAAAATCAACTGAACAAAGAATGAGTTAGTCTATTTTAAATTTTTTTTTTTTTTTTTTTTTTTTTTTTTTTTGCCTGTCGTGGTGGTGCACGCCTGTAATCCCAATGGCTTGGGAGGTGGAGGCAGGAGGATCCCAAGTTTGAGACAGAGGCAGTCTGCATAATTTAGAGAGACACTGTCTCAAAAAGTAAAAAAAAAACAAAAAGGGCTGGAGGCAGCAGCTCAGTGGTCCAGTACTTGTAAAACATGCAAGTGCCAGGCCCTGGGTTCAACCCCCAGTACAAAAAATAATAATAATAATAATAATAATAATAATAATAATAATAAATAAAAAGATTTTTAATAAATAGTATTTTGTAATTACACTGATAAAATCATAATCCAGAGGTAAAATAGTGAAAAGGAAGTGTGCGTGTTTGTGTGTCTAAATGATAGCTCTTAGAACTAGAGAGAATGCATTTTTCTCCTATGGTTTACTTTTTTTAGAGTTTCTCCTTAAAGACTTTGAAATAACAACCTTTCTTTATTCAGCCAATAATGACCTTGATACATTTCCACAATAGTATGCTTTAGATACCTTAGTGGTTCCAATCAGAAAAAACCACAAATGGTTGATGGGTAAGAAAATAAATGAAATTATCAGATAACAGAAATTACTGACAATGTGAATTCAGAGAAGTAAATACCTGCTGCCACCATCATGAAACTTGGAGTCATCGCCCATCCTAGGGAGTGGCATTTGGTGTTTATTCAACAAGATGTACACTTGTTCAAGTTGCTAATAGGAGACAAAAAATGTAAATAAAAATTTATAGCTCTTGCAGGACCTCTTTGCATGCAAGTGGAAAGTGAAATTCGAGACACCAGCATAAACCTAACACCACAGAAAGTATGCATTATCAATGGATAAACAATAAATGAGTCCTTTTAACAAATATAACAGCAGCTCAATTTTCTGTCTCAGGTTTAGTTCTGGAAAGAGTAGAAATAAACAAATGTATCCCATAAGAGTTGCTACCACACCAATATCTTCCTGTGAGTTTAGAACTGATTCACATTGTCTCTGTTATGGTTTGGCTCTCAAATGCTACCAAAAACTATACTGTTTGATCCCCAGTTGGTGGTGCTGTGCAGAGAGGTTGTGGAATCTTAGGAGGCCGAGGGAGGTGGGCAGAAGTGAATCACTGTGGGAGTGACTTAGAGATTTTTAGCTGGGACTTGTGGCTTCATCCATTCTGTTTCCTGCTCACTAAGACATAAGGTTGTGTGCCATGGGCCCTGCCTCCTGTCACTGCCATGCTACCACAATTTCTTTATGGACTGATTACTAACTGTAAGCTTCCAATAAATCTTTTCCTCCATGAGTTTGTTTTGCTTAGTTTTTCTGTTATAATGACAACTGACTAATACAACCTTGGAGCCTACTAGACATAAATTTGAACAGACTGTACCTTCAACAAAAAACAACAGTTCAAAAAGTCAGGCTTGCAAATTGTTCCAATATTAGAATTTTAATGTATACCATATATGATATTTATATTTAATTTATTTAAGCAATAAAGGACTATAAGATACATGATTAAAGAATAAGACTAGGTAATTATGAAAAGTTCTAAGCAGAGATCTTAGATATATAAACATGCATATTAGAATATTAGATGATATTTACAGCTAATTATTTTAGTTAAGGAATTAATTAACATAAAGCTAAATTTGTAAAAATTACCTAAAACATATCACACAGAGTCAAAAACAGAGCATGAAAGAAAGAGAGATTAGGATAGAAACGCCTAGCATCCTTTTAATAGAGGTCTCAGAACATTATGAAACATGCAAACATACATCCAAATAACCTGAGAGTGTAGCACAGTGGTAGAGTATGCATAAGACAGACTAGAAGCATTACCTTCCCCAAGGGACACTTCCTATCTGCTCTTACTTTTCTTTGCATTTTTGACAGCTGAAGCTACCTGGATCTACTAGGAGTGGACAAGAGTGGCCCGGCTGCAATGCTGAGAGGTGCCACGCCCCTCTTGTAAACTAGGCCACAAGGCTGCACCAACTGCCTCGTGCCCTGAACTACAACCAGGCAGCTGTCCCAGACTGGGTGGAGTTTGGGGCCAGATCTGGCCTTTCCTGTTATCCCTGCGGTCTCTGAGCCAGGTCTTCACTGCCACTGACCTTGGAGTCCTATCAGAGGAGACAGCAGCCACCTTAGTGCCATGGTTTCTGTGAACACCACAGGGGGTGGGGGGTTGACAATCTGAAGGCTGCTACTTTTGAGACTTGGCTGTTTGTCATCACAAAAGCAGCAAGTTCTGATCCAGCTAATTTCTTTTCTGCACCTGTCAAGGAAACTGCTTCAATGATACAGCTATGAAGGAAATTGCTATGGACACCCCTACTTTGGCCATGCCACTGTGGTCATTCTGGATGTCTTTGACCACCTTGCGACCCCTCCATGTGACCCAAGACCAGCCAGGACAAGTGAGCCCTGTTAGTATGACCTTTGTGACAAAGTAAAAAGTCTGCAGTTAGCTGACAGGGAGACCATGTGATACACAGGCATGCCCATTTTGACTGTATAAGAAACACTTCTGCCACCTACATGGGCCAATCTGGAACCTCCTAGCCATGCACTGCCCCCTTAGGATACAACATAAGCCTCAGATAAAGTCTCATTTTGAGGCTTTATTGTTTTAATGCCTGTTGGTCATTTCTGTCTCAGGTAGAGTATGCTGAGCTGTTTGTACCAAGAGCTGGTAACAGCAAGGGCTGCTGGCTCAGAGAACACCAAGCAGCAAGAGAGCTGCTGAGGACTGAAAGCTGCTCAGTGAGCTGCAGAGAGCTGTGGGGAGCCACTAGCGCTGCCCCGGGAGAGCTGCAGTGAGCTGCCAGGAGCAACTACAGTGAACTATGACAGCTGAGGAAACTATTAATATCTTTTATTAAGAGTCACTGTCACTTAGGGCTTAGAGTTGCTAATATTAAGAGGTATGGACAGCCACTGACACTGACACTGAAAGCTCAGAATTGTAACACTAAGGAAGCAATACTTTGCCTTTTCCTAATTTTTATTCAAACTGACCAAGAAAACCCTCAGTTGATTGGAAACACATGCTTAACAAACAGGAGGCCTCAGGTTGGATCCCCAGAACCAATGAAAATATAAGTGAATAAAATTTAAACTTTTCCAGAAGGGTGAAAGTCACTCATCTGTAGATAAAAAATCATTTGTTACCCTACAATGCTTAGCCTAGAATGGTAATTCCAATAAAATTATATTTGCAAAATACAAAAGACAAAAAGGAGTTTAAAGGGATTTGGCATTGATATTTTTTCTCTTAATGTGTTGAGAATTCCTAAAAAGGACCCCCTGACCAGGGTCTCTCTGGCCAGCCTGGAGAACTGGCTTCTGTCCTTTAGGGCCAGTGACCCCTGACTGACCATTAGCCTACATTCTAATCACTCACTCTTCCCCCTCCCATCGAATGATCAAAGATGGCCCCTGACCAGCTAAACTGTCATACCTGTCAGGGCATGTGCACTGATTGGCTGCTCCCAGTACACACCCCCTTCCAGGAGCCTATATAAACAGGCCCCTGGACACCTCTTTCACCCCTATTGTTCTCCCCCTGCTATCTGGACCCCATCAACTTGATCCAGTGCTCCAGACACCTGTGGCAGGTTACAATCAAGCTGATATGTCAAGCCCAGGGGACCTGAAGCACTGAAAGCTACTAGACAGGCAGGAAGTCTCCAATTCCTCCCATCCCTGGGAAGGGGGAGGGTAGAGAAGGGGAGCTGTGAGAGTCAATACCAGTTGGCCTCCAGCATCTTCCAAATACCATCTGAGCTGTAGCATTGCTAGCTGTAACACCACCAAGCCAGCAACATTCTATGCTGCTGGCCTTGAGCTGTTACTTGTAAAGGGCTACTTGCTGGTTGTCTCTCCCTGGTTGTCTCACCCAATAAGCCTTCCTGTTCCTTCTTTTTTTAATATAGGAGGCCTCCAGAGGTCCTTCTTTGGTACCTCTGGCCATTCCATCATCCTGGTCCTGAGCGTTCCTTATACCCATCTAGTGTCAGGGCAAGGCTTTGACCCAAGCCGGGTGTTTGGTGTAATCATGTGTATTTGTCAAAACACAATGAATGAAACACTTAAAATTTGTGCATCCACTGTATATAAATTTAGTCCCAATTAAACTATAAACATGTATCCTGCAGCCATACCACTGTGGTATCTGATCCCATCAAATCTTAGAAGCTAAGCAGTGTCGGCCCTGGTTAGTAATTGGATGGGAGACCACCTGGGAACACCAGGTGCTGTAGGCTTGGGAGAAGGACCCCACAACCCATTCCCAAAAATCAATCCACCATTGAAAACTCTTATGAATAACGGAGAAGCACTGGCAATAGTGTTTCACATCCCTTGTATGTAGGGTGACTATGAGTTGGCCACCAACTAGAAGGCACCTAACAACAACAGCAACAAACTATAAATATATAGTGAAATCTAATTAATAGCCTGTGTGTGCTATGGTGTTCAGGTTTGGAATGTACTGATATTTACAACTCCATATTAGGATATATAAAAATAAGATGCATTAATGAATGGATAAAACAGTGAATTATAGATATTTGTGTGTTTAAAGGAAATGTGATGGTAAGGAGGTAGACATCAACTGTATGTCCCTTGAGTTCTTCAACATATCCTCAATGGCAAAACTAAATAATCACCTTAATAAAATTTGTTGATATTAGTAAATTAGGTGGTAGACTTTTTTCTCAAATAACAGATGTATGTGGGATGTTGCAAATAAGTACTTTACTGAAACTAATCCTGTGAAATTAGATGTTTAAAAATTACATTTGTTTTTTGGTAAGGAAAACAAGCCACTTTTAAAAATTGAGTAATGTTAATAGCAAGGTTCAATCTAAATACAGTTAAATTTCCCTGAAGTATAATTTCTAAAGAAATTCTAGATTTATGGGATCTTAAACCAAAACCAATCATCTTCTCTATGTCATAATTATCATTTGATATATAAAAGGTACATGAACCAGGTGCTGTGGTGTGCACTTCTAATTACAGCAAATCTGGAAGCCAAGGCAGGAAGATTGTCAGAGGCCAGGGGCAGCCTACGTGACTTAACACACCTTATTTCAAAACAATAAATAAAAACATGGGGCTGGGGTGCAGCTCAGTAGAGTACTGGCATTGCATGCAGAAGGGCCTGGGCTCAACCTCTCAGTTTAACAAATACAATATTAACAATAGGAAACAAAAATGAATAAAAATTATTTTTGATAAATATCAGGGCTCATTCAGGTCTTGCTTGAAGCCTTTACCACTTCAGAGGCCCTGGTCTTAATACAGAGTCTTACTTGAAAGTCTTGTTGATGTTGACATGAGTCTCAGGAGTAGGGTGTAGTGGTCAGGATGATGGGTAGAAACAAGAGGCCTGGAGACAAAATGTTACTGAGGGCCAGAGGATCTTGAGGTCCAGGGGGACTAAGGACCTTGAGGGTGTCTGGTAGCTTGCTTATATACCTTAGGAGGGGGGTGAACTGGGGAGTGGCCAAGCATGGCAGGGCTCCCACCTAGGGTAACTGTCACAAACTACCATGCAAATAAGGGTTTGTAATTGTGCACTTTTGGTAGGTGGATAAGGTGTGGGCCCAGCCAATCATGGGAGTCCATTTACTGACCAACCAAGAGGGTCTGGGTGACAATTCAGAGTGGAGATGGTCACTCCAGAGATGGACTGGTCAGGGGCCATCTTGGATTACATGACGGGAAGGGTAGGAGTGAAGGATCAAGATGTAGGACAAGGGTCACTTGCCCTAGAGGACAGAGGTCAGTCCTCCAAGTGGACCAGATGGGCCCCTACTTTGGTGATACACTCTAGGATGCCCAACAGATAAAGAACATGGAAAACTTAATATGAGTTGCATATATAACATGATTAAACATGGTTATATATTTCCTACTTGCCCTAGTACTATATATTCTTCACCATTCAAGACTAATTGACATTTGTTCACTGAGTGCCTACTTTATGAACTATGGTTTCATTTCAGTAGTATTCCTTTAAGAATTATCTTAAAGGACAAAAATATGCACAAACACAGAGATAAAATTAAGGATATATGATACAAACATATATATACATAAAATTTTATTTCAAAGAGAGTACATATAAATAGCAAAAATGAGACACATAAAGAATACTAGTGCAGGTGACATATGCCTGTAATCCCAGTGCTAGTGAGGTGAAGCCTGGAGTATTTTGAGTTTGAAGCTAGCCTAGGGGACATAGGGAGACTCTGTATAAACAAAATGAAAATAAAAAGAAAGGAAGAAAAGAAAGAAAGAAAGGAAGAAAGGAAGGAAGGAAGAAAGGAGAGAAAAAGGAGAGAGGAAGGGAGGGAGGGAAAGAAGGAGGGAAGGCAGGCAGGCAGGCAGGCAGGTAAGCATTTGGACTGCCAAATGAGGACTTCAAGTATTCTGAAACATTTGACTCTCCTCTCATACCTGAAAATAAATTACAAATATATAGTAAATATAAAACTTTTGAAAAGTCTTCCAGAAGAAAAAACAAAATTTCATTTTACATACAAATTATCTGTGACTTACATGTTGATGTTTTGACACAAAAGGAAACTGAAGTTCTATAAAATATGTTGGAAAGTCACAGCATAGCAAAAAGGAAAATCAAAAATCAAACAGCAGCACCTTTATATATAGGTCCTGTAGCCCAATTATTGAGCTACTTTTGAAACACTGTAATGATTTTCTTCAACAACAACAAAAAACAACCAAAATAGCCCTCAAATTGATCTTATGGAATACTTGGAAAAGAGTAGAAAAATATACAATTTCTTAAGGAGTTTAAAGAAAAATAAGAGCAAGAAGTCAGGACACTAAGTAAGTCCAGTTAGAAAAGTTTTTTGACTTATTTCTTGCTTTTACTTTCTGTAGAAGTACAGTGCCAAAGGCACAAGTCAGTCATATACACAATTTCAGAAAATATCAGGATACTTTAAAACAGTTTAGTTGTTAAGATCCATTTTTGTGTCTTCCTTGACTTTTATCTTCTATAAGCATTTCAGGACTCCCTGTTGGCACAATAATATAGTTAAATAGTAGATCTAAACATGTCTGCTACTGGAACATTTTATCAAAAAGAGATTTTTTTTTTTTACTTTCTAGAACTACTTTCAACACAAAAATTGAGTTCACTACTAGCTAAGGAGAAAATTCATAAAATATTAAAATATTTGTAAAAATTGGAAACAAAGTGTCTAATTTCTAAAGTTATAACTAAAAGAAAGAAAAAAGAATCTAATGAATAATGTAGAATTTCACACTATGAAGATCTTGGCATGTTGAGAAAATAAATCTCATGATCCTCTGGAAGAGTTAGATTTCCATCATTTTCATGCTAATAAAGAAATACTTTATAACATTGAAGAATTTGCTGCCTAGCAGAGGGCAGTGTCTTTCACATGCATTTTAGGAGACGGAGGCAGGAAAATCCCAAGTTCAAGACCAGTGGCAGCTATGTAATTTGTTATTGTTAAGTGCCATCAATTCTGTATCCGACTCATAGCGACCCTCTGTACAACAGGGGAAACACTATTGTCAGTGCTTCTCTGCCGTTCATAGGGTTTTCAATGGCAGATTGATTTTTGGGAGGGGGTTGCCAGGTCCATCTCCCAAGCCTACAGCTTCTGGTGTTCCCAGGTGGTCTCCCATCCAGGTACTAACCAGGCCTGACCCTGCTTAGCTTCCGAGATCTGACAGGATCGGATGCCACAGGGCTACCGCGGCAGGCTATGTAATTTAGTGATACTCTATTTCAATATAAAGTGGGAGGTGGGTGCTGAGGATGCAACTCAGTGATAGAGCACTTGCAAAGTATATGCAAGGCCATGGGTTCAACCCCCTCAGTTTAAGTAAAATTAATGTTTTTGAAAATTGAATACATGAAATTATTTTAAATATATATAGCTATGATAGATCAGTTGGCAGGGCGCTGCTCTGCATTTTCTGAGGACCCAGGTTTGATCCCCAGCACTGCACAAATGGGAGGATGTGGCAGTCCACTCCTGAACAATCTGGAAACAATCAGCCATTGAAAACCTTATGAGGGTTGCTGTGAGTTGGACCAGTCTCAATAGCACCTAACAACAACAACAACGTGATGAAAGATAAATTTCATATTTTGTTCAAGTAGATTAGAAAGCAAGTTTAAGTGCATCAGAATTTAAAAGCAAGAAATATTGACTGAGTATATTTATTAAAATATGAATGCTAATGATGAACATTATATTGCATTATCCTGTCCTCTGAATTCCAAATTCTGTTTTTTAACTTTTAAAAAATTATTTATATACAGGATGTTTATTTATATCCAGTATGTTTTCCTTTGTCAGTCTCGTTTTACCAATTCCATGCTTAATTTTAGAAGCGTTTCAACATACATATAAATCACTTTGAGTCCCTTACTCACAAATTGATATTGCTGAATTCCATTAAGAATGGAAAGAAATGACAGTTACCTTTAGTAATTTAAAAAAGATATCCTAGTGATTTGGGCCGAAACTTAGCTCTTGGAAATATCATGATATAAAAATAATGTATGAAGTTTTCTTTCTTCACATTACCTATATTTGGTGTTATCCAGTTGTGAAATTTTGTCTATCTATTGAATACAAAGAGTTTTTTTTATTCTTGCCTTAATTATTGTTTCTAAAATAAACAATGCATATGCTTATAGATATCTTTTCTTCTTGTTGTTAACCATTTTGGTCCATTCTGATAATAACAACTTATTTATGTCTTTATAATTTCTCTCTGTCATTATTTTTCTCCCTGATTTGAAAGATTTATTTTGGTAATGTAGGTTTTTTTTCATATTTAATATATTTGACCTTAACCTGAAGCTGTACTACTGTGGTGTCTAATCGCATCAGATCTCAGAAGCCAAGAAGAGTCCAGCCTGGTTAGTATTTGGATGGGAGATCGCCTGGGAATACCAGGCACTGTAGGCTTGGGAGAAGGACTGGGAAACCCACTTCCCCCCAAAAATCAGCCATTGAAAACCCTATGAATAGCAGGGAAGTGCTAACACTACTGTTTCACATGTTGTACATAGGATTGCTGTGAGTCAGACACCGACCTGATGGCACCTAACCACCACAACAACAATATTTGATCTTGAGAGTTTTTCATTTTGTAACTTGAAGACAGAGAAAATCATATGAATTCTACTTCTAAATACCACTAGGAAACTTTGTACCTTCTCCAATTTTGTCATCAGTTGTATCACTCCTTGTGTTTGTCATCTGTCTCACCCACTAAACTGCATAGCCTATGAGAAGAGAGTTCACTTATGTTTTATCTCTTGAGCCAGTAATGTGCTGAGAGCCATCAAAGCAAATTTAATTCATTTAATATTTTGAAATTAATAAATAATTACATGGCATGCCTATGGAGCAGTGCTATTGAGTCAGATGTAGTCTAGTGGGGACAAAGACAAAATAGCTTTCTTTTTCTTAAGTACTTTCCGACACCCATTGATGGATCACACAGCCCCACTATTTCACTTGTCTTTGATACATATCACAACTTTCTTCCCTTTTCAGGTATTAAAATAGTTTACTTCTCAAGTATTAAATTATTTGCTACAATTGAGATCACAGAGACATTTCAAACCTCATATAATGCCTCTGTTTTCCAAAGCTTTGGTTTTTGTGGCAACTCAGTGAGAACTTAATGCATTTATTCATTTGGTTATTTATTTATTTACTTATTATTTATTTATTTCTGCTCCCCAAATTCTAGTTCACTTGTCCTACCTGCTTTATGTTGTTTCATTATGTGCCATTGAGTTAGATCTGACTCATGGAGACCCTATGTACAACAGAACAAAACACTGCCCAACATTGTGCATGATCTTTTATGTTGGATCCATTTTTGCAGGCACTATATTTCTTCTGCGTTTGAGTTGTGCCACATTAGCAAAAGGAGGTCTCAGGGTCTTTACTCCATTCTCATCATTAGAATTAACTCTACTTTGAGAAAGCAACTCTTCCCCAGTCGTTGTTTGGGTGCCTTCTCCCCTGAATGGCTGATTCTCTGGCACTATGTTTAATGGTGCTTCTCTGCTATTCATAGGGTTTCCAATGGCTAATTGTGGGAATGGGCTGCTTCTGTCTGGTCTGTCATAGTCTGGGAGCTTGAATGAAACTTGTGTACCATTTGCTTTATGGTTTCTCAACAATCATGGAAAAGAGTTAAAGGAAAATGAAAAATCACTAAAAGATTAATATTTTTGAATTTGAATTTCTTTACTTTCCTCATTGCAGATAACTAAATATTAGAGTTTTCTCATGGTGAATAGGATCTTCATTTATTCTTCTGGGTGTAGGTCATCTACTTTTCCCAGACTGATTGGGATTCATCTCCCTCAGCAACTGCCTCAGGTAAAAACCATATCTTCTTTTTGTTGAGATCATCTTGTCTCCCAAGATGCCATCTCATGGAGGAAACTTTTCAAGATGACTTAAGGTTCACTTTCCTCCAGAAAGTCTCATTGACAAAGAGAAAATACCTGCATCTGTGCTCCACCAAACTGTAGAAATGTAACTACAACTTATGTTCTCCCTGCTTGCTGTACCATTATGGGCCACTCTAGCCTATTTTTCTTCCGAGTGAAGAAACTCCTGAGGGAACTTATGGAATTTATGTGGGCTCATGGATCTAAATCAATTCAATATGTTTCTTCTTAACTTCAAAAGATACTTATTCTGATGTCATTTATGTTAAAAATAAAAACACTCTCAACAAATTTGAAATAGGTGGAACTTCCTCAAATGGAAAAAGAACTGCTACAAAAAACCAGATACCATTATAGTTAGGGGAAAAAAATTAAGTTTATTGTTTGTTTTTCTTGTTGTCTTATATTTAAATATCAAGAGCAAGATATCCACACTTGCCACTATTTTTCACACTGTCCTGAAAGTCCTAGCTGGGGCAATAAGATAAGAATACGAAGATAAATACTTGTATATTGGAAAGAGAGAACTAAAACTGCATTTGCTTGCAGAACATAAAATCCCCTGAACTGACAAAAAAGTCTTAGCTGAAATGAAAAGAAAGTACAGCAAATTGCAGGATATAAGGTCAATATACCAAAGTCATTACTCTCCTAAATAGCAGCAAAGTGGAGTTTGAATTTGAGAACAGAGTATGATTTACCTTATCAATCTAAAAAATAAAATATTTAAGTATTCATAAAATATGTATAAAATCTACATGAGTAAATCTAAAATATTGATGAAAGAAGTCAAAGAACTAAATACATGGAGAAACAGTCTATATTTGTGGATAAAAGATTCAATATTGTCATGATCTCACTTTTTCCCTGGATTGATTGACAGAGTTAATGCTATCCCAAACACAATCCAAGAAAGTTATTCTATGGGTATTACAAACCAGATATGAAGTTTTACAAAAAAGACAAATGACCCAGAATAGCCAATATAATATGGAAGGAGAACAAAATGAAAGGACTACATAACTTCAAAAATTACCAAAACACTATAGTAATCAGGATAATATGATTTTTGAAATGTAATAGGCAAATGGACCAAAATATGGCCTTGGTAACAGAAATGATGCTGGAGAATACATGATAGAATTTTGTCAGGACAACAAAATTTTCATTGCTAATATATTTTTTGACCAACATAAATAGCAACTATGCATTTAGAATTCACCAGATGGATCCAAATTGACTACATTTGTGGAAAGAAATGATGGGAAATCTCAATATCAAAATTCATAACAAGAGCAGGGGCTGATTGTGGATCAGACCATCAACTGCTCATATGCAGGTCCAAACTGGAACTGAAGAAAATCATAACAAGAGTACTAGAACCAAGGTATGAATTTGAATATATCCTACCTGAGTTTGGAGATCACCTCAAGAACAGATTTGGTGTGTTAGACACTAGTGACCAAAGACCAGATGAGATATGGCATGACATCAAAGATATCATTCATGAAAAAAGTAAAAGTTTATTAAAAAGACAGGAACAAAAGAAAAGACCAATTTTTATGTCAAAAGGGACTGTGAAACTTGCCTTTGATAGTCAACAAGCTAAAGTAGGAGGAGGACATGACAAAGTTAAAGAACTAAAGAGAAGATTCCACTGGGCAGCTCAAGAAGCCAAAATAAAATATTATAATGACATGTGCAAAGAGCTGGATATAGAATACCAAAGATGACTAACGTACTAAGCTTTTTTTTAAGCTTAAGGAATTGAAGAAAAAATTCAAGATTCAAGTACAATAATGAAGGATTCTATAGGGAAAAGATTAAATGACTCAGGAGACATCAAAAGAAGATAGAAAGAATATTATCAAGCATTTCAAGAAATTGCATATGATCAGGAACCAGTGGTACCGAAAGAAGGAGTGGAAGATGCCTTGAATGAGCTGGTGAAACACTAGGCTCCAGGAACTTATGGAATACCAATTGAGATGTTTCAACAAACAGATGCAGCACTAGAGGTACTCACTTGTTTATGCCAAGAGATTTGGAAAGCAGCTACCTGGTCAACTGACTTGAGATCCATATGTATGCCTATTTCCAAGAATGAAGATCCAAGCGAATGTGGAAATTATCAAACAATATCATTAATATCTCATGCAAGCAAAGTTTTGCTAAAGATCATTCAAAAGCAACTGCAGCAATATATTAATAGAGAACTGCAGGAAAGTCAAGTCAGATTCAAAGAGGGTATGGAATGATGGATATCATTGCTGATGTTAGATGGATATTAGTTGGAAGCAGAAAGTACCAGAAAAATACCTATGTCTTATTGATTATACAAAAGCATTTGACTGTGTGGATCATAAAAATTATGAATAACATTGCAAAGAGTAGGAATACCAGAGCACTTAATTGTACTCATGAAGAGTCTGTATGGGGACCAAGAAGCAGATATTCAAACAGAACAAGGAAGCGCTGCCTGGTTTAAAGCCAGGAGATATGTGCATCAGGGATGTATTCACTAACCACAACCACATCTCTTCAGCCTCTATGCTCAGCAAATAGTCTGAGATTCTGGAGTTTATGAAGAAGAATGTGTCATCAGGATTGGAGGAAGACTCATTAACAACCTGTGTTAAACAGATGATACAACTCTGCTTGCTGAAAGTGAAGAGGATTTGAAACATTTATTGATGATGATCAAAAAACACAGTCTTCATTATGAGTTGTGCTGCCACATCAAGAAAGCAAAAATCCTTACAATTGGGCCAGTAAGCAACTTCATGATAAATGGATCTAGACTGACTTTCAAGATTTTGCTTTACTTGGTTCTACAATCAACACCAACGGAAATTGCAATCAAGAAATCAAAAGATGCATTGCATTGGGAAACACTGTTGCAAAAGAACTCTTTTGAGTGCTGAAAAGTAAAGATGTGACATTAAATGCAAAGGTATACCTTCATCATGGCATGGTATTTTCAGTTGCATCATGTGCTAGTGAATAGCAAATAAGGAAGACAGGAGAAGAATTGATACTTTTGAATTATGGTACCAAAGATGAATACTGAATATGTCATGGACTGCAAAGGAGCCAACAGATCCATCCTAGAAGAAGTGAAAGCAGAGTGCTCCTTGGAAGCAAGGATGATAGACTGTGTCTTATGCATTTCACGCTTGTCAGGAAGGACCAATCCTTGGAGAAGGACATCATGTTTGGTGGAGTGGTGAGTCAATGAAAAAAAGGAAGGCCTTCAATTAGATGGATTGACAGTGGCTACAACAATGGTCTTAAACTTAAAAAAAGATTATGTGGCTGGGATAGTGTTGGGGAGTATTTCATTCTGTTGTATATAGGGTCTCTATGAGTCAGATATCACTCTACAGCACCTAACAGCAACAAAAACAGAACAATAGAATATAATAGCCAGCCCAGAATAAGGTAACACATAAGTACAGTAAGCCAATCCTTTTCAAATATGGAAAGGCAATACTATTGCCAAAGATTGTCTTTTTACCAGGTGGTGCTAGAACAACTGGCAATGCATATCCAAAAAACAATCTATGGGTAAACCTTATCTTTCTTAAAAGTTTACTGATAATGAATCACAGACCTGATTTAATGTGCTAAATTATAAAATTTCTAAAAGATTGTTGTTGTTGGGTGCCTTTGCGTTGTATCCAACTCAGCAACCCGTATAAGGGTTTCAATGGCTGATTGTTTTGGGATTGCCTGGGGGAGTGGATTGCCATGTCCTTCTCCCATTTTTGTGGTGCTGGGAATTGAACCTGAGACCTCAGAGACTGCAGAGTGGTGCTCTACCAACTAAGCTCAATCCCAGCCCTTCTAACTTAGAGATTCTTGAATATATAGATGACTTTTCAGAAACTTATAGCAAAGGCATAACCTGTGGGGAAAAAAAGGTAAACTGGAGTTCCTGAATTTTTAAAAATTCTGTGAGATCGACATTGTCAAGAGAATCAGAAGATGGGCCTTAGACTGGCAGAAATCCTTGTAAAACATACGACTAATAAAATGTGTCATTGAAAATATATGCTATCCCATAAAACTCAACAGAGATAATAAACAACACAAGGAAAATTGGACAAAATCTTGTGCATTCCTATTTGTTGTTGTTGTTGTGTTGTTAGGTGCCATCGAGTCGGTATCCGACTCATAGCGACCCTCTGTACAACAGGGGAAACACTATTGCCAGTGCTTCTCTGCTGTTCATAGGGTTTTCAATGGCAGATTGATTTTTGGGAGGGGTTTGCCAGGTCCTTCTCCCAAGCCTACTTCTGGTGTTCCCAGGCGGTCTCCCATCCAGGTACTAACCAGGCCAGACCCTGCTTAGCTTCCGAGATCTGACGGGATCGGATGCCACAGAGCTACAGCTGCAGGCGCATTCCTATTAGCACGATCAAAATCTAAAATAGAGACAACACCCAATGTTGATAAACATGTGGAACAACAGACATTCTCATTATCACTGGGGGAAATACAAAATGGCAAGCCACATCAGAAGCTTGGAAATTTCTTAGGAAATCAAACATATTCTTGTCATATGATGTAGCAATTGTATTTTTGGCATTTACCCAAATTAATTGAAAAGTTTTGACCACATAAGCACATACGTGTATAGCATTTTCATTCATAATTGCCAGAATCTGAATGGATTAGTAAAATGTGGTACATTCACAAAGGCAAATGTTATTCAAGTTTAAAGACAAATGAGAGATCAAGCCATGAAAAGAAGTGAAAGAACATTAAGTGAATATGATTGAGTTTAAGAAGCCAGTCTGGAATGGCTACATACTGTAAGATGCTAGGTATTTGGTACTATATAGAAAAAGGAAAAAATCTATTACAGTAAAAAGAACAGTGATTGCCAGAGTTTGAAGGGGATAGAAAGATAACTAGGCAGAACACCAAGGAGTTTTAAGGCATTAAGAGTATCTGAATGATTTTATAATGGTTGGTACACATTAGTATACAATACCAAGAGTAAACCCTAAGGGAAACTGTGGTCTTTGAGTGAGACTACAGTGCCAACATAATTAAATGATGTGCTCTAAGTGTACATAATGTTACTGAGTTTTCATTTATTGAAATTTCATATGGTGACTATTGTAATTAACATATATCAGAACAAATGTTCACTTATTTTAGATTCATTATAAGGTATAAATTCACTGAAAAGTTAACAGTTTCATAGAACCTTTAATTTATGAAAGTTATACTCCCCATACCTTTTGATATGCAAATCATAATATACCTTTGAAGTTAGCAACATTTTTGAACAAAGAGAGCCATCATGCATTCTAATATCTTACACATCTGCATACAGTGAAATTGTAATATAAAATATTACCACAATTTTCTATAAATG
This sequence comes from Pedetes capensis, assembly GCA_007922755.1. Lineage (NCBI taxonomy): Eukaryota > Metazoa > Chordata > Mammalia > Rodentia > Pedetidae > Pedetes > Pedetes capensis. Next base: position 29,883 of record VMDO01015401.1, on the reverse strand, counting down.
TGACAAAAGTGGGTAGTAATTACAAAGTATAAATGAGTGTAGAGGATTTTCATGGTATAATCTTTAAATATGTATATAGAAGATTGAAAAACTCTTAAAGGAAATAATCAATTAATTTTAAAAGTTAGTTATTGCATTTTAGATTTTATATGTAGATATTTGGTGTAATTTTTTGTTACATGTTGAAGTTAGATTTGGTTGGGTGAAGCCAGTACAAGTAAGTGGAAGGATAAGAAATTTCGTAAACATACATACACACATATATTCACACTTTGTTGTTGTTAGGTGCCATTGAGTCGGTATCCAACTCATATCAACCCTGCGTACAACAGGTGAAACACTATTGTCAGTGCTTCTCTGCTGTTCATAGGGTTTTCAGTGTCGGATTGATTTTTGGGAGTAGGTTGGCAGGTCTGTCTCCCAAACCTACAGCACCTGGTGTTCTCAGGCGGTCTCCCATCCAAGTACTAAGCAGGCCCGACCCAGCTTAGTTTCTGAGATCTGACAGGATCGGATGCAACAGGGCTATGGCTGCAGGCCTATATTCACATACACATATAAAAATATACATACTATGTATGCAATATAGATATATATAGATATGCACGTGCAATGACTAATGGTTCATTTGGAAATCTACAGATAGATCATTGCCAGGTCTCCAGAGGTGTCTTTTGAACTTAACCTATTTTAGAAGGAATTATATTGATTACACAGAGATGGGATACATTTTAATCATTTTTATATCACTATACTACTGGAGATATCAAAATCCATTAAATGAGGATTATAACATTGTTTTAAACTGGATTTTAAATTTATTCTTGATGTATTGTCAACAAAAGCTCTGGCAGATCAATCAGAAGTACTAAGCCTTATTAAAATTAACTTCCTATTTATTTTTAATTGTTCATGTCATGGCTCTCTGAGATGCTACTGTTCGTAAATTTAAATTACTTTCCCCTCAGATAAAAGTTGTCTTTTAATGCACATTGAATTTATTTCCTCTGTGACCACTGATATTCTCTGTCTTTTTCATTTTTCTTTCCTTTCCTTTTCCCCAGATTCACCACCACTTACAAATGTTAATTATATTCTCTCTATAACATCAGTAGTTATTAAGACTTTAAAATAAATTATTAAATGTGAGACCTAAAGTACTAAAGTACTACTGGTACAGACACATACACACACACGCTTTGTTTATAGCCATAGCCTTGCAGAAACTTGATTAATATAATTATGGGAATATACATATGGAGAAAATTTTTTAAAAAATATTAATTGACAAGTAAAATTAGAGATATTTATGGTGTTTGACATGATATTTTAATAGATATATATGGAATAGCTAAGTCAAGCTGTTCAATGTATGCATTACAGCATGTAATTGTCAATTGTATGTGAGAGAGAGCACTCAAATCAACTCTCAGCAGATTTTAACTATAAAATATATGGTTTCTTCAGCTTATGCCTTTTGTCTAACTGAAATTTTGCATCATTTGACAAATATCTCCTCAATATCCTAACCCCCACAACATATTATAACCACTATTTTATTCATTACTTATATCAGTTCAACATTGTTCTATATTCCACAAACAAGTGAGATCATGGTTATCAGTCTCTCTATGCCTACATTATTTCACTTAATGTAATGCCCTCCAGGTTCATCTATGTTGTTGCAATTGACAGGATTTCCACTTTTATTAAGGATTTGTCTTGACATAATGGAATTTTCTTTACCCATTCATTTATCGATGATTGTTTCAAGTAATTCCATGTCTTAGCTGTTATGAATAATGATGCAATGAATATGAGAGGGTAGGTACTTCCTTGACATACTGATTTCATTTCCTTTGGATAGATACACAGACATGAGATTGCTGGAACATATTTTTGAGGAAACTCCATACTTTTTTGTATAATGATTGTACCAATTTTCATTCCAACATTATACAGGGGTTCTCATAATTCACATCCTGGCCAACATTTTTCATTTTTTGTCTTATTTAAACTAGCCATTTTAACAGGTATGAGATAATATCTCATTGTGTCAGTGTGGTTTTGATTTGAAATTTTATGATGATTATTGATGTTGAGCATTTTTGCATATACCCATTGCCTATTTGCTTGCCTTATTTTGAGAAATGTCTACTTAGGCCATTGCCCATTTTTAAACTGGGTCTTTCTCTTTTTTTACTGTTGAGTTGTGTGAGTTCTTTATATATTTTAGATGCTAAACTCTTAAAAGATATATACCATTTGCAAATATTTTCCCTTATTCTGTTAGGTTATATTTTCACTCTATTGATTTTTTACTTGTTTATGTATAACCTTTTTTTAAGCTTGATCTAATCCTATCTGTCTAGTCTTTCTTTTTTTGGCTTCTGTTTTGGAGGATCTTTTGCAAAAAAAAAAAAAAATTATTGTCCAAATCAATGCCACAGAACTTTTACTATGTATTTTATTCTACTAGTTTTGCAGTTCTAGATCTTTTGTTTAAATCTTTAACTTATTTATTTATTTATTTATTTATTTATTTATTTATTTATTTTGGGGTGAGAGATGGTTTAATTTTATTTTTCTGCATGTGGATATTCAGTTTTCTGAGCACCATTTACTGAAGAGATTGACTTTTCCTCATTAATCTTTGCTATTTTGTCAAAATTAACTGAATATAAGGATTTCTGTAAACTGATACTGAATTTGTTTTGAAGTGACTTTCCATCTGTCTACTGATTTTGATCTTCTTTGTAATTACAATTGAAAGTTGCTGCTTTTAAGCAAGGAAAATGTATCCTAAGTCTTTAATAAGGCTCTGTTCTTTGTTCCCATCATTGTTGAGGTATGGTCCACGAGTAAAATTTGTGTGTATTTCTAGTATACAATGTAATGTTCAGTGGGGGTCCCAGCCTATTGGAGTAGTGCTGACCACATGTCAGCCAGTTCTTCCCCGTTCAGTTTAATGACCCACACATCAATCTTCTTGGGAAATTCTCTCACAGAAACACCAAGAAAGTGTGCTTTGCCAATTTCCTACTTTAAGTCAGTCAAGTTAAAAACTAAAATTAGTCATCACAATATGATTAGAGATTAATACTCAGATTATATGTTGTTGTTGTTGTTGTTGTTAGGTGCTGTCGAGTCGGTATCCAGATCATAGGGACCCTCATAGGGTTTTCAATGGCTGACTGTTTTGGGATTTCCTTGGGAGTGGATTGCCAGGTCCTTCTCCACTCAGATTATATAAGAAACTAAAATAATCCAACTAGAATTAAGCAAATGAGCTATGTGTCATGGTGTACATTTTTAATCCTGAGGAACTTGGGAGTCTGAGGCAGAAGGATCAGATGTTTAAAGCCAGTGGCAGCCTACTTAACTTAGTGAGAATTTGTCTCAAAATAAAATTATTTAGTTAATTTAAAAGGGCTAATTGTGCAGTTCAGTGATAGAACACTTGCCTAATATGCCCAAAGCCCTGGGTGTAACACCCCAGTACTGGAAAATCAAAAGTAGTAAGTGAATGACCTGAATAGACATTTCTCAAAAAACTACATACAAATTGCCAACATGTATATGAAAAGATACTTCCCTGATGTTCTTGACCAGATAAATGGATTTTTAAAAATGTGATGCATTTACACAACGAAATACTATTTGGCCATAAAGAATGAAATCATGTCATTTGCAGCAAAATTGATGGATCAGAGATTATCATTATAAACAAAATAACCAGACTCAAAAAGAGAAATACCACATTTTCACTCATGGGCAAAATCTAGATATTCTTTAAACAGAAAAAAATACATAGTTATATGTAAGGCTGAATATACCTAAGATTACAATATACACGGGGTGTATACACAATATACACCTAAGATTACAATATACATGGCAAGACAAATGAGAAGGAGAAGGAGAAGATAATAATAGGGGGTAGAAGGGGAGCAAAACAGAAGGCTAAAGAGAGAGAGTGAGAACAAGTGCAAAGAATGTAATTACATGAAAATCCCATAATGAAACTCATTACACAGTATGCAATTTTAAAAATCCATAGCATACATTGTACTTATGTACAATTGTTGGGTAAACCAAAAATTAGTGTTTAAGGAGATGAACTTGCTAATTATCCTGATATGATTATTGTACAATGTATATATGAACTGAATTATCACTCTGTACGACATCAGAAAAAAAGTGAAGTAAAGGAATAAAAGGAAAGGAAAGGAAACAAAAGGAAAGGAAAGGAAAAAAAGAGGAAAGAAAAGGGAAGGAAAGAAAAGAAAAGGAAAGGAAAGGAAGAAAAAGGAAAAACACTTCAGATTACTGATTACTAGTTTGGATCTTGAGAGCCCTCCAAATGCCCATGCGTTAATGGTTTGGTCCTCACCATGTGGCACTACTAGAAAGGTGGAATCTTTAGGAGATGGAGCCTTGTTGATGGAGATTAAGTAATCACAGGCATACTTTTGAAGGGGACAATGGTACAACTGTCCCTTCCTGTCTCTGTTCTTTACCTCACTGCCACCATGAGATGATTAGGCCTCCTGTGCAACACACTCTTACCATGATGTACTGTACTCCTACAGGTCCAAAGCAACAGGCCCCAGCAACCATACAGTGAAACCTCGAAAGTTATGAGCCAAAATAAATCTTTATACCTTTAAGATGATTAATTTGGACATTTTGTTAAGTAATGGAACTCTTTATTGACTATGCAAAGGCATTGGACTGTGTGGATCACAACAAATTATGGATAATATTGCAAAGAATGGGAACACCAGAGGACTTAATTGTACTCATGAGGAATCGGTACATGTATCAGTAGGTAGTTATTCAAAAAGAAAAAAAGTGAAACACTGCCTGGTTTAAAGTCAAGAAAGGTGTGTTTCTTTGCTCTGTCCTTTGACTGTACCTCTCCAATTTTTATACAAAGAAAATAATCTGACATGCTGGGCTTTATGAAGAAGGAAATGGCATCAGAATTGGAGGAAGACTCATTAACAACCTGTAGTCTGCAGGGGACACAACTTTGTTAAAAGTGAACAAGATTTGAAACATTTACTGATGAAGATCAAAGAACACAGCCTTCAGTATGGGTTGCACTTCAACATTAGGAAAACAAAAATCCTTGCAACTAACTCAATAAACAATTTCATGATAAAAAGAGAAAAGACTGAGGTTGTCCAAGATTTTCCTTTACTTAGTTCTACAGTCAACACCCACAGAAGCAGCAATCAAGAGATCAAAAGATGCACTGCATTGGGAAAGCCTGTTGGAAAAGACCTCTTCAATGTTTTGAAAAGTAAAGATGCCACATTGAAGATGAAGGAGCTCCTGACTTGTGCCACGATATTTTCAGTCTCATTATACAATTGCGAAAGCTGTACAGCAAATAACGGAGACAGCAGAATTGATGCTTTTGAATTATGATACTGGAGACAAATATTGGATATACCATGGATTACCAAAAGAACCAACAGATCTGTCCTGGAATAAGTGAAATCAGTGTGCTCCTTGGAAGCTAGAATGGCTAGACTGCATCTGACATATTTGGACATGTTGTTAAGAGGGGCTAATCCCTGCAGAAGGACATCATATTTGGAAGAGTGGCAGGTCAATGAACAAAAGGAAGACTCTCAACTAGATAGATTGACCCAGTGTCTGCAACAGTGAGTTTAAACATAAATAAAATTTTGTGTGGGGGACATTGTCAGGGTGTGTTTCATTCTGTTGCATACAAGGTCACAATGAATTGGATCTGACTCAAGAGTGCCTAACCAGAACAAGAAAAATGACAAGAAAAACAAAAACAATGGAACACTGACTAACACATTAATCACCAAGGAAATGCAAATAAAAACCACAATGAGATATCTATCACCTCACACCTATTAAGATGGCTATTAACAAAAAGAAAAATAGTAATGAGTATTACCAGCAATATGAAGAAAAGAGAACTCTTGCATATTTTTGTGGGAACACAAGATGGTATAGCCATTATAAAAACAGAATGAAGATTCCTCAAAAAATTAAAAATAGAACTACTATATGATCCAGCATACCCTCTTGTGGATATGAATCCAGTGGAAACAAAACCACTACCTTAAAGCATTACTTGTACTTTCATGTTTATTGCTCCATTATTCAAAATAGCAAATTATAAAACCAATCTAAGTGTGAGCAGACAGATGGTCACACACACAAACAAATATGTGTGTGTATAATGGCATAATGCCTGCAGCTGTAGCCCTGTGGCATCCGATCCCGTCAGATCTCGGAAGCTAAGCAGGGTCGCGCCTGGTTAGTACTTGGATGGGAAACAGCCAAGGAACACCAGAAGCTGTAGGCTTGGGAGAAGGACCTGGCAACCCCCTCCCAAAAATCAATCTGCCATTGAAAACCCTATGAACAGCAGAGAAGCACTGACAATAGTGTTTCCCCTGTTGGACAGAGGGTCGCTATGAGTCGGATACCGACTTGACGGCACCTAACAACAACAACAATAATGGCATAATATAATTCATCTATCTTAAAAAGAATGATTTCCTAAATTTATGACAACTGGATGAGACTTGAGGACATTATCCTAAGTGAAATAAGCCTGACATAGAAAGACAAATGCTCAATGACCTCATTTATACATGGACTCTAATATCATAATAACAGACAACAGAATGGTAATTACCAGGGGCTGTGTGGTGACAGAAATGACAGCCACTGAAAACTATGAAGGTCACCATGAGTTTGAGTGGACTCAAAGGCACTTAACAACAACAACAATAGTTAATAATAATCTGTTGCATATTTGAAATTTTCTGAGGATAGATTTTAAGTCTCAACACAAATACAGTAACTATGTAAGGTGACAGATAGGTTGGTTAGTTTGATTATGATAATCACTTCACAATGTGTATATATATACATATATATATATATTAACATACCTTAAATATATATTATTTTTATTTGTCAAACATACAGGATAAAATATACAATGGAAAATTTAAAATATAAAATATGTATAAATTCAATTATGAATATGAAGATCGAATTCATGATATAGGTCAAGAAGGATACATCTCACATTTTTTATTTTTAGCTGGTTTGCGTGTTGAATTTTCAGTACTTTTCTTTATTTGATTGATTGTTTTTGATAATCAAAAAAGAGAAAGAGAAAAGGTGTTTCAAGGAAAGCAGCAGCAAAAATATAGAATCTCTATGGTATTTTTATATTATGATGAACATTTTTAGAGAACAGGGATTTGCTAATATAGCAGAACTCAGTATGGAAGGCCTAGAGTTAAAATTCTAAAGTCAACTAACTTCACTGTTACTCAGCAAAGACTAATGAGAACTGAGTGGGGGAATGGAAGGAAAGAGTACAGCAGGGGATTTGGGGGCCCCTAGGTAAATGTTGTTGTTGTTGTTAGGTGCTGTCGAGTCGGTATCCGACTCATAGCGACCCTCTGTACAACAGGGGAAACATTATTGTCAGTGCTTCTCTGCTGTTCATAGGGTTTTCAATGGCAGATTGATTTTTGGGAGGGGGTTGCCAGGTCCTTCTCCCAAGCCTACAGCTTCTGGTATTCTCAGGCGGTCTCCCATCCAGGTACTAACCAGGCCTGACCCTGCTTAGCTTCCGAGATCTGACGGGATCCGATGCCACAGGGCTACCTCTGCAGGCTCTAGGTAAATAGCTGATAGAAAGAACTTAATATAATATTTGTCCTTCTGCTGAGTGATTTACAGTAGGATTATTATGGATTTAATCAAAAGTGCTCCCCAAAGGTTATTGGTTTAAATGCTTTGTCCACAGCTGGTGGCACTGTCTTGGCAGGCTATGCAACTTTGGGAGGTGAAACCTCCCCCCAAAATTTAAAAAGTTTTACTTCACTAGGAGTGGGACTTTGGAGGTTTTCCCCAGGCCCTCAGTTCTAGTAAGCTCTCTCAGCTTTTGATGTCATAATATAACATCCTCTACTTCAGACCCTGACACAGGCTCCTCTGCCATGCCTTCTTGCTACTATAGGGTAAGACCCTGTGAACCATCAGCCATAAATAAATCTTTCCTCCTGTAAGTTGTTTCTGTCAGGTATTTTGCCACATTGACTCACAAGGTAACTAGCAGAGATCAAGAAAGCAGAATTCTTTACTCTGAATTATATGTTATTCAAAAGCAATGATAACTTACATTTGGAATCATTTATAATTATTTTCTAGGCAACAAGGCCAAGTTTTTGATTCATAAAAATTTAGAGCAACAGTCACACATATTAGCCAGGTTAGGAAGATAAAATTATTTTTATGTTTCAGACAATCTTCCTGTTTTTGTCATTATCCAGCAATTATTACAGAGTAGTCTTGTTTTGGGATATATTATGATCATGGAATACACTTGACTGATGTTGGTGTTTGTGACATTCCTTGTGTTTAACAAGAGACAACCATGCAAACTTCGACAACACCAGGAACAAGCAAATGGTACAAGGGCAGTTTTCGGATAATTATTTTTCTTTCTCAAGTGTAAATTTGAAGCAATGAGGCCATTCACTTATGCAACACATGTTCATTGATTTTCTACTATGGGATAGAGACTGATTCATGGAATTTATCATAATTTCCATATTTATTTTACCTGAATCAAGTTTATTTTAAGAACATTTATGTTTTAGAGGTTTATTTGCACATTGTGGTTATGTTTTCACATTAGTATAAATCCAATAAGCCAATTGAATATTTTTCAATCAAAAATCAGTAATATCATTTCTGTGGGAATAGAGTAGACCTTAGTTTCAAATATGGTATAAATGAAAAATCACTGGACCAGAATTTAAGAAAACTGTATTTTGTTCTGCCAGTTTATTCAATCTACTGAAAAGTAAATTGAAACAGTTACAACAATATCTTACTCTGTTCACCCAACAGGATCATTTGAGCAAGAAATTAAGTTATTATCTGGAAAAGCCTTTTGTAAACAATAAAGATACTTTTCTAAGGTACTAGTTGACTGAACCCAGAGCCTCACCCATACTTCACAAGTGCCCTACCAATGAGCTGCACCTCTAGCCTCAAACTTGCAATTCTCCTGCCTCTACCTCCTGAGTTTCTGGAATTACAGATGTGAGCCATCATGCCTGGCTGTTTTTGTACATATTAATTTAATTTAATCACATGATGCTAATCATATTCACTATTCTATCAAGACTATCTTCTGGAATAAATCTCTAATTATGATATTTTCCTAAGGAAAATTATTATGATTTGATTCATTATAATATTTTAGGAAGGTCATTTTTACAGTAAAAGGACCATTAGATTTTTCTACATCAAAGGCAAATACAGAATTCATTTTCATACAGGAAATAGTAATATGAATAAAGTTGTATAGTATCATACTTCCCTCAATGTATTTTAAAATTATTATCCACAGAAATTATTCATTTATACCCATAACTCTCACTTGAGCTATTGACTTTTGAATTAGTCAGTTATCATGGCTAGAGCAGAAAAAACAACCCAAACTAACTTATGGAGAGAAAGATTTGCTGGAAGTTCACAATTAGAGGATCAGTCCATATGGTTGCAGAGTATGCATAGAAGGAGCAGCAGCAGGGCCTGTGGTAGAGGACCTCATGGCATGGTGGGGCAGGAAGAAGAGAGAGAGGGAGAGAGACCGGATTGGTCATCCAGGTAAAAATTCCCAAACACTTGTCCCCAGTGACCACTTGCACAAAGCTAATCCTGTCTCCTGAACTTCCATGACCTTCCAGGACGGTGCCACCAGCCTGGGACCTGATGTTAAATCATGTGACCTTAGGGGAACATTTTATGTTCAAACCACGACAACTTTCTAGGCACAAAGTGCTTCTTTTTATTTGTTTTGCTTTTTTTTTTTTTTCTCTCACTTTGGTATCTCCAACCCTCAGCTGAGTTCTTGGGAAATTGCAAACATTAGATACATGGACTAATGAATGGAAAGATTTTGGAAAGATTAGTTGAATGTATTAAATAGATTAAAAGAAGGGAAATGTTCTTGAATTAGGATACTGAGACAAATACTCAGATATGCAGTAATGAGAAATAGACAGCAAGTTGGTAGTGGAAGTAGCAACACAATGAACAGCAAGAGAAGCATCACTGAGACAAACAGGAACTCTCTCCTGTCTGTGGGCTTTTGTGTAGAATGATTTCTAAATCCAACCAGCCTAATCCTATCCCCAACTAGAAATACCCTTATCTACAAAAAGGCAGGATGATACCTGCTTATTCTCTATACTTTTCTCTGCATAATAGACTAGACAATATTTACTTCTTGGTCTACCTTAAAAATATCCAACTGATACGGTGGAAGACTGTTCACTTATAACTTCAGCCTCCCTAGGTTAAAATTCAGCTTTATCAGTCCTTAGGCATTAGTGCAAATGACTATAGGAAAATATTTCCTACTTCTACAACTCACTAATATGACATCTTACAGAGATTTGTTAGAATTAAATTAAATTAGATGGCTCAAAAACATTTTTGGATAGAAGAGTGGGTCTTAATCTCTGTTAGACTTAAAAGAGGTTGCATTGATAGAAAAAACTTAAAGGTATTAGCCTTTTCATTAATCAAAAATGTTTTACAAAATGATGTCATCTTTAGAAAATAATTATTAGTCTTAAAAATCTGTTGTAATGAAAAGTAATTGAATGGTTTGATTACAAACATATTGACAATGAGAGAATGTGTCATACCAAAATGTGTTTCAACAAAAGTTGTGTTTATGGGTTTTTGATGTTTTGATATTTTCAAGCCTGGGCTTTGCTACATAACGCAGTTGGCCTGTAACTCACTATGTTGCTCAGGCTGGCCTTGAACTTGTAAACTTCTTGCATCTGTCTTCCAAATGTGGGTATTAGAAACAGGCACCATCATGCCCAATGGGTTTCTGGTTGTTAATATTAATGGCAAGAAGTAAATATAAACTAAATATTAAAATTGAAGAGATTACAATAAAGTGTTAAATACATTCCAAAGAAAGAAGAAGAAAAACTATTAGTTATTATAGTTATAATTAATAGAAAATGAAAGAAAAATAAAATATACTTGATGCTTCTAGAATTGGTGTAGTAAGTGGGAAGCAATGGCATAAAGAGAACATGCTTGAAACTAAAGGCTTGGATTTCTATTTTATCTTTATAAATCTTATGGGTTTTTGAAGGTTATTAAACTTTCATGCTGTGGTCTAATCTATAAGCATGAGCTCCAAGAAAAGAGAAAAGAGACAATCCAAAAAGACAACTGATATACTCCTGGTAACAGAGTTTTATATACATTTAAATATAATGTTGTAGTAAATATTGAACACCTGGATAATAAGGTTAATATTAGTCCTTGAGGAGACATTTTTGTGTGATTTTCACGTCTCTGGATGAAGTACCCATAGGTAACTCAGCTCTAACTCACAGCAAAACTGTCAAATCTACCAATTCAAAACTTACTTTGTTCTACTAACATTTTCTTCTGAAGAATACTTTGCTTAATAGATACTTTATCTAGATGCTAGTCTTTTTGATCCACCAAGATAAAGTAGTCAAGGTTTTTCATTGCCATTATGTCCACAAACCCAGAGACACAAGCTCCTAAAGACGGCAAGCAACAGCCTCATGAATCATTTTGACAGCCACCAGGACACATCAGAAACCCAGAAATCGTTGCATTATGGATGGAAAAACAATGCAGCCACAGAGTATTATGGTAAAGAATTTTCGTCACCCTCATATATCTGCCTATTTGAATTTTTAGGTTTTAGCAGAAAACAGACAATGAAAGCAGCCGGTAATAACCAGTAGCAACTGAAAATGTAAGATTTACTAAACATTTTATACCTATACATTGGTCTTCTGAAAAGTGTTTTTCAATAACATTTAAATGTTTATTATTATTATTTTCTTTTTTAGCAGTGCGAGGTATTGAATTCAAACTCACACATTAGGAGAACATTCTACCACTTAGCTATATCATCATCCCTAAATTTTAATTATTATTTGGATTTTTATATAAGTTATTTCTTGCCGGGCACTATGAGTCATGTTTATAATCCCATCAAACTTAGAAGGCAGAAGCAGAAGGATGGCAAGTTTGACACCACTGGCAGTCAGGAGATTTTAGCCAGAGACCCTATAAAAATAAATTAATAAGTAAGGACTAGGGGTGCAGCTCAGTGGTAGAGTACTTGCGCAGCATGAGCAAGGCCCTAGTATTGAAAAAACATTTCTCAAATTGTTCTAAAAGAATTATTGTTTCATGATTTATTTAAAATATAGTACTTTAAAGTCCAAGTACTTCTAAATCTCAGTTACCAGGGAGGTTTAAGTCAGGAAGATCTCTTGATCCTAAGAGTTCAAGGTCAGCACAAGAAATAGTGAGATACCAACTGAAAAAATTGCAATAAAATAAAATATAGAACTTTAATAATTTTCCTAATATTAAGGAAAAATATAGAGACTGACCACAATGTTGTTTATAATTGTTGTTGTTGTCAGGTGCCATCGAGTCGTTTATAATAGACCTTTTATATTTTGGGTGAACATATATATAAGAACTCCTAGAAGAATAGACAAAATATTTTTTTATTATACTGATCTAATCATTACACATTGAATATATGTATTGTAATTGTATCACACTGTACCTCATAAATATGTACAATTATTTTGTCAAAACTTTAAAAAAATGCTTATATAGAAAGCAAGGCAGTGAGGAATATAATAATAAAATTGAAGAATGAATGCATTTGTTAATGTCATACATCCTCAACCATCTCTTGTATAATGTACTCAATACTTATTTGTGGAAGTAATGTAGGCTTCTGACTTTCCAGGCTGATGGCTATTGTTTGTGGGCTTTATATATTATTGGAATTACTTCTGTTACTCTCATGAAGTCCCCCAATCTCTTATTCTCTCAGGAAACAAGAATCTTCAACAAGGATGCCTAAGAAAATGGCATCATTAATTATTAAATTATTTGCCTAAAATTGGAGACTTTCTTAACATTTGTACAAATGGATGGTCAGAGCTGTGGGTCTGATTACATGAGGTTGAAGAACCTCAGAAATGTTTCATGTCTGACTCCAATCTTTGCCATAGATCTATGGCATGACTTATAGTTCTACAACATTCATTATCTTTTCTTTTTTTGTCATAATCATTACACATATTTATGGGGTACAATAGTAAAAAGAAGCAAAAGTATTAGCATAATAAAAAATCAAGCACATATTTAAGTTAAAGAACGTATTGTAGTAAAAGATTTTTTTGTTGTTTTTGTTATGTGCCATCAAGTCTGTTCTGACTCATAGCGATCCTATGTACAACAGAATGAAACTCTCCTGGACACTCTACCAGGAACACAATCTTATATGTTTAAGCCCATTGTTGCAGTCACTGTGTCAATCCATCTAGTTGAGTGTCTTCCTCTTTTTCATGGACCCACCACTCTCCCAAACATGTCCTTCTCCAGGGATTGATTACTCTTGACAACATGTCCAACAATACATAAAATGCAGTGTAGCCATCTTACTTCCAAGGAGCACACTGGTCTTACTTCTTCTAGGAAAGATCTGTTGGTTCTTTTGGCAGTCCATGGTATATTCAATGTTCATCTCCAGCACCATAATTCAAAAGCATCAATTCTTCTATCTCCCTTATCCATTGTCCAGCTTTCACAACCATGTGATGCTACTCAGAATACTATGGCATGAGTCAGACACATCTTCATCTTCAATGTGACATCTTTACAATACTTTAAAGAGGTCTTTTGCAACAGCTTTTCCCAATGCAATGCGTCTTTTGATTTCTTGACTGCTGATTCCACAGGTGTTGATTGTAGAACCAAGGAAAGCAAAATCTTGGACAACCTCAATCTTTTCTCCGTTTATCATGAAGTTGCATACTGACCTAGTTGACAAGAAAAGATACAACATATTAATTCAAATTCATGCTCAGATATGTGTCTCTAATTTGTGAATAAAAGTGGATCCGCCACTAGAAATCTCTCAAGACATCAGTTCCTCTTTTGGTCCCAAAATGACACTTCTAGCCAGGCATGGTGGTGCACAATTATAATTCCAGCACACAGAAGACTGATATAAAAGGATCCTGAGTTGGAGACCAGCCTGGGATATATAGGAAGATCTTATCTAAAAAGAGAGAGAAGGTGGAGGAAGAAAGAGAGAAAGAGTGAGAGAGAAAGAGTGGAGGGAGGAAGACAGGGGGAGAGAGAGGGGGGGTGAGAGAGAGAGAGAGAGAGAGAGGAGAAAACAAACATCACCTTGAGACCTCTTAAGTTAAAAACACAACTGTGTATGTAAAAGACTTGAATAACTGATGATAAAGTACATCCATACCTCATACCCTCATATTTGTTGTTGTTTTTGTTAGGTGCTGTGGAGTCGGGTCCCACTCATAGGGATCTTATGTTCAACAGAATGAAACGCTTCCCTACAATGTACCATACCTGGCACTCTTTCAGTGCTTCTCTGATAGTCATAGAGTTTTCTATGGTTCATTGTTTTGGGATTGCTTTGGGAGTGGATTGCCATGTCCTTCTCTCATTTTTGTGGCACTGGGGATGGAACCCAGGGCCACAGAGAGTGATGAGCGGCACTCTACCAACTGAGCTAAACCTCTGTCCTCTTTCATATTTATTGTTGTTGTTGGGTGCTTTTGAGTCTGTATTTGACTCATAGCGATCACATGAACAACAAGCAAACAATATTGTTAGTACTTCTCTGCTGTTCATAAGGTTATCAATGGCTGATTTTTTGGGAGTGGGTTACTGTCTCCCAAGCTGTCTCCCAAGCTTTCAGCACCTGGTATTCCCAGGTGGTCTCCCATCCAAGTACTAGCCAGGTCCAACCCTGCTTAGCTTCTGAGATCTGATGGGATCAGACACCACAGTGGTACTGCTGCAGGCTCCTTCAAATTTAGGAGAGATAAATTTTACTTTTATTGACTTAACAACTAGCCATAGTAATAATTATTCTTTTCTGTGAGGTATATTATTCAGGAACCATTGCATCTATTTTATGTACACACTGAAGAACATGGCAATCCAATCACCAAGCAATTCCTAAACAAATAGCCATTCAAAACCGTTTGTGGGGTGCTGTGACTCGGACCCAACTAGATGGTACCTAGAAAACAGCATTTTATGTACACAATTTAAAAATTATGGCAGAGTTTTTTTTTTTTTTTTTTTTTTGGCACTGCAGAGTTAAACTTGGGGCCTTGCACATACTCTGGAAATGCTCTGCCACCCAAGCTGCACCGCCAGCCCATTTTTGTTTTTATTTTTTAAATTGTGACAGAGTCTCACTAAGTTACAAAGGCTGCCTCTGGCCTCAAACTTGCAATCCTCCTGGCTCCACTTCCTGAGTTGCTGGCATTAATGGTGTGTACCATCATGCCCCAGATTTCAGAATTTGAGGGCACCATGTGTTAAGAGGTTTTATCCTTGAACTTGGATAGCTCTATATTTTTACAAAATATTTTAGACTAATTATTACACTTCTGTATCATCTTATTATTTAATGCTTCTATATATTACTTTTATCTCTCAAAAATAAAACCACAGAATAATTGTGTTTCAGTGTATTAACATATACAACAATGAATTATCCCAGCAAAACTGAATCCTGTCTCAAATAAATGAATAAATAAATTCATTGCTATTGTTGCAGGAAATAACAACATTAGATAACATTTTTTAAATTTCTTATATATTTTGGCCATGCTTCTACACACTTAAAAGGTATTCTTTTCACTTAATATTTTTACATAATACTTTCAAAGAATGTGCTACCCTTTACAGCTGCAAATCAGAACACAGCAAAGGTCAGTAAATTACCTAATAGTTAGTTGTAAAATGCAGATTTCAATTGCATTGGAATTGTAATGGAATCAAATTTCAGGTCATTTTGATTCTTCACATTAAAGTTGTCTACTTTCATAGAACTTCACTAATAATTATAATGTATTTTTGCTCCTTTTTTAACTTTTCAAAATTAATTAATATATGAACATAATTATCAATATTCAAACAGTCTTGTTTCATCTGTATTCCTAAAACACTAGAGTTTTAAAACTTAAGTCTCAAATATTGTATCATTTTATCTGTAAAGAAATATCACTATAAGACAATTTTCACATTTCTATGAAAATAATGTAATGCTTCAATATAATCAACATACTTGTTCGAGTAAAATTACCCTCCTTGTAAAATAATTACTTTCAATGTCTATGTTAAACAAATAATCCAAGAAGCCAACCTTCATGAACAATGTGGCATCAGGATTAGAGGAAGGCTCATTAATAACCTATGTAATGCAAATGACACAACTTTGCTTGCTGAAAGTGAAGAGGATTTGAAACATTTACTGATGAAGATAAAAGAATACAGTGTTCAGTATGGATTGTGTTTCAACATCAAAAAACAAAAAATCCTTTCAAATGGTCCAGTAAGGAACTTCATGACAGATGGAGAAAAGATTGCTGTTGTCCAAGATTTTGCTTTACTTCATTGTACAATCAACATCCATGGAAACAACGGTCAAAAAATCAAAAGACACTTTTCGTTGGGAAAAGCTGCTGCAAAAGACCTCTTTAAAATTTTGAAAAGTAAAGATGTCACATTGAAGATGAAGGTTGCTTGACTCATGTCATGGTACTTTCAGTCACATCATATGGCTGAGAATGCTGTATAGTGAATAAGGGAAACAGGAGAACTGATGCTTTTGAATTGTGGTGCTGGAGATGAATACAGAATATACCATTGAGTATGAAAAGAAACAACAGATCTGTCCTAGATAAAGTGCAACCAGAATGTTCCTTGGAAGCAAGGATGGCTCATTGCATTTTATGTATTTTGGACATGTTGGCAGGAGGGACTAATCCCTGAATAAGGACATCATGTTTGGGAGAGTAGTGTGTCAAGGAAAAAAAAGGAAGAGAGCCACATGTGTTAGTACAAGCCTGTAATCCCCAGGATTTGGGAGGTGGAAGCAGGAGGATCACAGGTTGAAGGCCAGAGGAAGCCTGCATAACTTATCAAGACTCTGTCTCAAAATAAGTACAAAAAAGCCTTGATGATGCAGCCTAGTGGCAGAACACTTGCAAAGTATGTGCAAGGCCCTGGATTCAACCCCTCAATACCATAAAAAACATAATAATAATAATAATAATAATAATGATAATAATGCCTGCAGCCATAGCCCTGTGGCATCTGATCCCATCAGATCTCAGAAGCTAAGCAGGGTCGCGCCTGGTTAGTACCTGGGTGGGAGACCTCCTGGGAACACCAGAAGCTGTAGGCTTGGGAGAAGGACCTGGCAACCCCCTCCCAAAAATCAATCTGCCACTGAAAACCCTATGAGCAGCAGAGAAGCACTGACAATAGTGTTTCCCCTGTTGTACAGAGAGTCGCTATGAGTCGGATACCAAGTCAAAAGCACCTAACAACAACAACAGCAATAATAATAATAATAATAATAATAATAATAATAATGTTAAAAAGGAAGACCCTCAAATAGGTGGATTGACACAGTGGCTGCAACAATGGTTGTAAGCATAATTAAGATTTATGCCTGGCACAGTTCAGGGAGTGTTTTATTTGTGTACCTAACAATGACAAAATAATTACTTTTTTAGTTGGTTTATTCAAATCAGTATCCAAATATGTTTATTAGCTTACACAATGGGGCAAGTTGGTTCCACAGGTGCACCTGTAGAGAGACAAATGCTATTCTGTTCAAGAGCTGGAAACCTGAAGAATCTTTGATGTGGAAGTCTGGAAGTACGTGGAAATGCTGATGTTGAATCCAAGTGGAAGTTGGGGGATGTTGTCTGTTGTTTGAGGGCAGCGGCAATTTGAGAGAGCGAGCGAGGACACTCTGCTTCAAGGTGTTTAACCCTGCCTATGCGTGTGTTGGCTTTCCTTCTGCCCCTAGCTTCCTCCTTGTGAAGCCCCACTCACTGTTTCACACCAGATCACCTTCAGGGTGAGTCTCTTGCCCTCAGGGACAAGTACAGAGGTGTGCTTCACTAATCTAAGAAATCTCTTAATCTGGTCAAGTTGACAATGAAAGCTAACCATCACACCAAATATTATATAACTTCCCTATTATTATTTTATTCTCCTTTAAATAATCTTACCCACATGTACCTCTCAGCCTTTCAATTCTATCTTTATTTAAATAAAAGATTAGTTGTAGATTCTTTTATATCTTTCTCTTTTAATACCGTTTTTAATAATCCATTCACCCTAACAACATGTGGGTGAGTTCTCTTTTGTTAAACTAAATTGTTGTACAGTTGGCATCCATCATACTCAAGATGGGATTATATGATGTGACTGCAACCGGGAATGAAGTTCTGAGGGAAAAGCAATGAGTACTTTGGTGACCATTTTTTTCTTTTTCTTTTGCATTTATTTTATTCATGTCAGTGGGGTACAGAGTAATATGTCATTTACTATATCCGTTATGCAACTATTAAATCATTTTTGCTTATACATTCATCATCTTACATATTTTACATAACCGTAAGAACTAAAGTGGAAAAGAAAAATGTAGGAATTTCAATTAATATGTAATGAATATTGTATGAAATCATGGGTCTCATTGATTTTTCCCTTACCCCTATTTTTTTCATGTATTCATATAGTTGCATCCTATATTTTGAGATTTTCCTCTCCCTATTTACTCCTCTCCATTATTTCCCCTCTTCTTTGCCCCTTCCACAAGCTCTGCTCCCATTCACTGATCACCATCCCCTTCTTTCTCATCTGCTAATATTTTCCATTTTGGATGGGTATGATTGTTCATTTTTATATATCTATATATGTATATATTTTTTCTTCCTTTATGTTTGATTTGGCTCCCAATGAAATATAGAGTGTTGTGACTTTTTATAGTACCAATTCACTTAATCATCTTAGTTTCAACCCCTGTATTGCATGGAAATTAAGGTATTTTTATTACTAAAATATTGGAGAAAATATTTTACATGCACAAAGAATTAATGGAAAAATGAAGATGACTTTTAATCTCTCAAGATAGATCAGTAATCACTACTAATTTATTTTGTAATATTACCTGAGGCTCAGAAAGGTTAAATATTTTCCAGTCAACTCTTTTATGCTGCTTTCTTTACCTAACTAAGAGGATGTCAGGTATAGCTCTGTGAAATTTGTTCAGAGAGTTGAACACTTGCAATACAGGAAAACTTCAAATGCTAATATCTATTATCATTAATTCCACTCCCTTCATAGCCCATGATATTATTACCATAATGCAATGCATCATTTAGAGTGACACATTCCAGAGGAAACACCTCCCTTCTGATATTGAAATAGATGTCAAAGGAGAAGAAATAATAGATGTCAGGACATGGGTGTGACCTGCTACCTAAGCAACATCAACTGAATAGTAAGTTCAAGAACTTTGAACTTGCTCATGTTCTGCCTAGAATTCAGAGGCTGTTCTTTGCTTCTTGGCTGCAGGAAGCAGAAAACAAAAGACAAGAATGGGCCACAGACAAGGTAACTCCAAACACCCATCTCCAGTGACCTACTTTTTCCAGCTTAGCACCAACCTCCCAAAATAGCACCATCAGCTCAGGAACAAATGTTTGGCACTTGGAATTTGGGAAGATATTTCATAATCAAACCATAATACAGACACATCCATAGCAACTGATATCTGATTTTCTGAAATAGATAATGCAGGTGAATTACTGGAGCCTAATTACGGATTAACATGAAAAGAACTTCTGGGAGCTTCATTCTTTACAAAACCACATAATGTTCTTAGGCTTTGTTTTCAAGAGTTCTGATTTAAAGTTAGATATTACTATGCTTAAAGTAAATGCTGTAATTTACTGAGATGTGTATGTGTTATGATTAACACTTGTGAAGGAAGAAAGAAAGTATAATTCCACAAAGGGTAAATTTGGTTAACAATGCCATCTCAACAGAGACTTAATCACACAGAAAACTATGAATCTGGAATGTCTCTACAAAGTTATCTCCAGGTGGAGAGAACCAGTGGATTTCTGAACACATGAATTGGCCTGTCCTTGGAATCAGGCTGCCTCTTGGGGGAATCTGTCCTTGAGAAAATGTGTTCAATTGGCCAAAGACATTTCCTGGTATGATTTTCAGACAGCTGGTAACAATTTACATCCCTCATCACAATAGGGGGAACTGATGGTTCCACAAAGCAAGCACTTCAATATGTTGTTTTTGTTAGGTGCCACTGAAGCATGTGAAACTCATAGCGACCCTACTTACAACAGGTGAAACACTATTGTCAGTGATTCTCTGCTATTCATAGGGTTTTCAATGGTGGACTGACTTTTGGGAGTGTGTTGCCCGGTCCTTCTCCCAAGCCTATAGTACCTGGTCTTCCCAGGTGCTCGCCCATCCAAGTACTAACCAAGCCCGGCCCTGCTTAGCTTCTGAGATCTGATGGGATCGGATGCCCAGGGCTATAGCTGCAGGCCCCTCCAATATAGTAGATTATAATTAATTTAGAATGAAACAGTGAATGGTCTTTGTTCTACAATAACTAGCAAACAGAAGAAAGATAAAACTATTGCAACTGTGTTAAAGACCAATTATATAATACAAAAAAAAAAGCCATATCCTAATAACATTGGACATGTTTAGATCCTGAATACTGATAATTTAAAATAGTTTTTGGAAAGACTAGATATATTCAGTGTAAAATATTCCCAATAAAATTCATTCCAAGATAACTTTTATTTTTATCAAAAATTGTAAGTTTTCTAAACATGTTCCTATCATTTGTTTTGAGTAATAAGTAGTTGACAAATTTTCAATTAACATACAATTCAAAAGTATTCAAAATGCAAAAGAATGATCTCCTAACAGTTGCCATATTTTCTGCATTCTTTACATCCCAAACAAGGGATGATCCCAGTCAAACAGCATGTAAAATATCCATGAGCATCATCTGCTCTACACTTGAAAGCAGTACGTGATAGCAGAAGCCAAGGAAACATTCCTCCAACACCCAAAGAAATATTGTTTGGATTCTCACTTCACACTGGAGCTCTACTTATCAGAGAGCAAACTGTGGCTTCCAGAAACAAAGACACTGTCAGATTTGGATGCTTCTTAATTGCTCAGAGTTAAACTGGCATAGCAGTGATTAGTAGAATCCTGCCAGCAAAGAGAAAAATAGAAGCAGAACAAAGTCGTTTCCCATTATCTATATCTGTAAAACATCTAAATGAACTTTGAAGTAACCTTTACTTTTATCTTCTCAATCATATCTCTTTATAGGATATGTGTGTGTGTGTGTGTGTGTGTGTGTGTGTGTGTGTTTCGATCTGCTGTACATAGGGTCACTATGAGTCGAACTCTACTCGACAGCACCTAACAACAACTATATATATATATATATATATATATATATATATATATATATATATGCCTTTAATAAAGTTGGTCGATATAAAAAAGTTAAAATACTATTGCAAATAGTGTACTTACTCTTTCCATGACTTGGCAAGTTATTTTGATATTATAAATAGAAAATACTGATCAAAACTTATAGTAATTACTTTTATGGACTAATTGATTCACAGTGTTTGAATACCACCATGTATTTATTACCTCATAGCCATCCAATATCTTGATAAAACATTTCCTGTCAAATTTTATTTTAAAACTTAGCTTAATTAATATCATTCTCTCTTTTTCTGGGTAGAAAATTTCTCTGTAGATGGTACAGGACAAAAATCCAAAGAGTTGGACAAATTTCATCCAGTAACATTGCCAACTCATTTTGATTTTCTGTGTAGGGAATTTGAAATTAGAGCTGGCACACTTAAATTTAAGCCCAAACTAACCAAATTCATGTCCCTCAATTATTTTATTTTATTTCATTTACTTTATTTTATTTTCTGTGTGATACTGGGAGCATTGAACCCTTGGCTTCACACATGCTATGCAAGTGCTGTACTACCAAGGTGCACCCCATGTCCATTTTCTACTTTTTATCTTGAGATAGGTCTCTCTGTTACACAGGCTGCCTCTGGTCTCAAACTCATGATCCTCCTACCTCTGCCTCCAGAGTCACTGGGATTGCAAGGATCATACCACACCTGGCATGCCCCTCAAATTTTAATTCCAGAAAATGCTTCTATATTGATAATACTTTTTCAGTAACTAGTATTTTAAATTTTTTGCTTATATAAAAGTCATTATGAAGATGACATTGAGTGTAAAAATACTCTAGTTTTAAAATCCAATTTTACATTTCACTTCACTGTTGAAAAAAGTTGCTTGAGTTATGTGGCACTATTTCCTCAGGCTCACAAGACTAACTTCTTGCAATATTTTATAGAATTACACAACACATAACATTAGAGTTCTTCCTATTGGCCTGGGAATATGAAAATTTGAGACTTATGTGTTCAGAGACACTTAAAATGTTAGTCTATGTGTATCTTCATTTATACAAAGTACAGAAATTCTGTGGGAAATCATTTAAATTTAGCCTTAACCTTGTTCAAACTTTTACTTGTTCCAAACCTGAAGGGTAAAAACCTTGGCTATGGTGCTTGGAATAATAAAAACTCTAACTATAAATACTTACTTTGATATTATTTCTTTCTCCCATAAAGAATCAAATACCAAGAGGCTTGTGATTTATGTCACTTCCAAGTATTACAAACAGACTGAGTATTGGGGTACAGGATTTAGGCAGTGCAGATGCTTAGAAAAGAGAAGTCACAAATTATTATAATGGCAAATCCTTCTGTTCAGGTTACACTAAAGTAAAACATTTTTACATGTGAAAGCATCCTTTCTCACTAGTGTCACTAGTGGGTCACTCATGGCCCTTTCACTGTCCTTTGGGCTGCAATTCATGGGTCCATGTATAATCACAAATTATCAAGACATCTCCAACAGTGGTACAAGTTGACTTGAAATAACCCTACATTGATTGCATTGTGAACTATTTATTTCCTATAAAGGTACATTCTCAACTTGGTAAGATAGCACACATTATCTTTAAGCTCATTAAGTGATTCATAATTTTAACATATTCAGGCATGTATATATAGTACTTCCTTTGTATTTACATGCTACACATATACAAGATAGATCTGAAGTACTTGTCTAACAGCTTAACCATGAGATAACTGTCAGATAATAAGAGTAAGGTGTTTTTCTTTTAACTCAAGACATATAAGAAGACTTGATTTCAGGGAACAAGGGACAACACAATTGTCATTATTGCAAAGAAATCAGATAATTCAGACATCCCGGAAAGCACAATATGAAACAATTCTGCTTACTATAGTCTCTTAAAAAAGAATCAAATTTACCTAGGACCAAAAACTGTTAGAGGTGAGTGAACATGTGAACAATACATACAAATACTTCTAGAATTCCTTTAGTATATTAGATAGGAATCATGAGTGAAATTTAGAAATCCTGGTAAGCAACAAGGGAACTTGCAAAATCTTCATATAAATGTTTTAATTACTATTCACATTGTTCATGTGAAATAGTGTGACAAAATGCACATTTAATGACTCAAAAGTTCAGCAAAAACCTGGCAAAAATGGAAGGATTTTCCCATGATGACATAATAACATATTTATGATATTCAACCCATTTTCCATGAAATAATGCTGCATTACACATGTCAATAAATAAATTATTATACTTTTAATGTTTTATTAACACTAAAAACTAACATACAGTGAATTGTACATGCAAAAATCTTTGGAATACTGAAATACAATAGAAATACAATGTATCATTATCTTATTACACATGACTAAAACATTATTTCCAAAGACTGAAAAGTGAATTGCCAAACATTTGGCACCGTTTATCTGAGTTACTACTTCTCCAGTCGAAAGTAACTCAGAAGCTATGCATTAAAAGGAAGTTGTAACTGAAAAAGTTCTCCTATTATTGACTAATACTATTTTGACAAGACCCTGTACAAGGACAAAGAACAACGAAATATAGAAATATCTTTTGCATATTGAATTGTGTTCCTGGGGAAAAATCACAAATATTTAAACTGAGCATAATATGCCTAAATTAAGCAATATATAACAGGAGAGGCTGCTTCATTATAAGACTTTTTAGTGGGCAATATTCATCATCTTACCTCAGTAAAGTTACTGACTGATTTCAAATTATCAATAGTTTCCAAAAAATATTCTTAGTATCTGTTTGCAAAAGCAAAATTAAAATCTGAAATCTTTTCAAGGAACAAACTACTCCTTTCTTTCAAAAATTAGGATTTAACTTTCCTTTGGAATAGAAAAGGAAAAGGAAATATTTATTTGGATAGGCTTCTTCCAGACAAACAAACATTGTTCCAAAGCCCTACATATTCTCAGTTATTATATTTACATTTTCATTGGAAACAACATCACTTTAATAGCTCCAAACAGTTTAAATCAAAACTGTTTACCAAATACTTGAAGTTTTGTTTTCCTCTGTTGATCCTTGCCACTTATCATTTGTAAATATCAAAACAGCCTACTACTAATTATGACACATAGACCTACAGTTTGCATTTGGGATGAAAGAAATCTGAAGATATATAACACAAAAAAAGTTAAAAATAATCCTTAGTGATAGTGGCTGGCACAAGTATAGCTGACTGCAAGCTTAAATGCTATTAACATCATTCTCAGAATAAGATTTAATTTTATTTTATATGCTAGCAGTGTCTAGTGTCATTTCTTATAAACTAACTTGTCAGGATTTGGCATGGATCATAGTGAGAGGTAAGCTGAAGTGTTCCAAGGAGAAGAAAAAACATGTCAACATTGGGTAGTATATTAACATTAGGAAAAATTATTCTTTACTGTTAACAAATTAATTAGCTATATAAATCCTATGTATTTGCTTATAAAACTTACTCTTTATTTGCCTGAGGCAAAGAAGAAATTATTTGTTGAAATATATGAAATTAAGAAATAAGGGAATATAAAACAAAGCGAGAAATCTTATGTAATTATGCTCATCAATTTTTCCAAAACATGACATGACAAGAATTAATATGATCATACCCAGGCCTAGAATTTTTCATGTTCAAGATGTTCATCATTAATGAGTCATTTCCTAGCATTCCACCAAAACATAAGCCCATGACAACAGGCAATAATTTTGATTTTTTTCTACTGCTGAATGTCCAATAACTGGGGTAGTAGCCAACTAAATGTAACAGATGTTGGCTAATCTAACTGAATCAATGAGTGACTGAATGAATGAATGACTTTAGTTGCTGTTACATCACCAATTAGGTGAGCCTAATTAAGTGACATCTGCAGCCGCACCATCCTGGGATCTGATCCCATCAGATCTCAGAAGATAAGCAGTGTCAGGCCTGGTTAATACTTGGATGGAAGACCACCTGGGAACACTAGGCACTGTAGTTTGGGAGAAGGACCAGACTACCCACTCCCCAAAATATATCAGCCATTGGAAACAGAAGTACTCACAATAGTGTTTCATCTGTTGTACATGGTATTGCTATGAGTCAGACACTGACTCCATGGAACCTAACAAAAACAATAGTCAACAATGAAATGTTCAAAAGACTAAACATCTATTTAAAATCATCATAAATATATTCTACTCTTATCTGTTCTTCTTCATCCACACTACTTTTGCTAGGGTACAATTATTTTTTATCAGGGATACAACAACATCCTTCTTCCACCTCTGCAATTCATCCTCCATTGTTGCTGTTAGGTGCAGTGGAGTCAATGTCTGACTTATAAGTACAACAGTAAAAACAGTATTGTTAGTGCTTCTCTGCTATTCATAGGGTTTTCAGTGGCTGACTGTTTATTGGGAGTGGGTTGCCAGGTCCTTCTCCCACTCCTACAGCACCTGGTGTTCCCAGGCAGTCTCCCATCTAAGTACTAACCGGGCCAGACCCTGCTTTGCTTCCGAGATCTGACACCACAGTGGTATGGCTATATATTGAAACTAAAATTACACTTTAAAAGTATAGACAGTAATGGTTTTCCCCTGCCATGTGGTCCCATTAATAACATATTTAAGAAAAGATTTTTGATAATTACACAAAATGTTTTAATTATCTGGCATTTGTTTAAATTTCAACCTCACTGATTAGAATCACTTTCAAAATCCAATATGCTTTCACATTTCCATATTTTCCTGTGAGCTCTACTTTCTCTAAGTAATTTCTTTCACATTTTGTCAAGAACAGTTAACACATTCATCTTTTAAGTTTAGCTCATATAATCCTTCCTCTGGGACATAAATTTCTGAATGATTTCTCTCCCAAGGAAATTAAACATTTTCTACTTTCTGGTTCCAAAGTAGTTCATATTAACATTCAGCACACTGTACGTTATATATTCAAGATGTATTACTATGCAAGCATAAATAATGCAATGCAGAATACTAGAAGACTTGAAAAAGAGCTTCTGTATTTATTTGTACATATGAACTGATGGACAAGACACAATATAACTGCAAATAACTATTGATAGAAATAAATTATAAATTTATACATTTAAATAATTTTAAAATACTTTTACACAAAGCTAAATGCTTAAACATAAACTAAAAAAAGACAGAGACTATCCTCAAAAAATTTGGAATCCAGGCAGAAAATATATGTGCACTGAAACTATTAAAATATTATATTACATTTTATATACAAAATACAGAGAAGTAATTCAGTAGGAAATAAAGTGAACAATCTCTTAAATCTATCTTTATCAGAGAAAGAAAAACATACTGATGATAACAATAGAGTTGAAATTTGAAGAATGTATTTGTCAGACTTTTCATCATTGTAACAAACTGTGTTATACAAATAACTTAAGGCAGGGATTTATTTTTGGCTCAAGGTTTTAGAAGTGTCAGCCCATAGTTCTTGGTTCTGTTAATTCTGGGTGTGTGGGGAAGCAGAACATCAGTGCAGTGGGAGCATGCGGCAGAGGTTGTTCACCAGATGGTAGTCAGGAAGCAGAGAGAAGTGGCCCAGGAGAAGACACACCTTCAAGAACATGACCTACTTTCTCCAACTAAGCCCCACTTTCTAAGACCTTAACTGTAGGGAAAAACTGAGAGGAAATTGGCAAAAACTCCCAAACTGGGAAAATGGTGTTTGAATATTTGGTTTGTAAGTTAAAAATCTAGGGAAAATGAAAGTAACTTGGTTGCACTTTTGTACAAAACCCTTCCTGATTGGACAATTGGACTGAAAGCTGATTGGCTCAGGCCATTCCATGGGCGAGTTACATAAAGAGCTGCGCTGTGGCAGTTTGACCCTTTTTGGCACCGCCTTTTAGGCCTCTTTAGGCCCCCCTTTCTGCGCCTTCTCTCCTATTCCTGCCCGGACCACCGATGAGGAAGCACCTCTCCCGCTGCTCTGCCCCGGACCTTTGGTGAGGAGAGAATTCTCTCCCGTCGTAATCCTCAACAAGGAAAAGAACCTGCTTTCCGTCTGATCACCCACGAAGCAATAGCTATCTCCTCCTGACCACCAAGACGACCAACACAGGTGTTTGCCCCAGGGAGGCAAAAGCGCCTGAGGGTTTTCCTTTCTCCCGTCTCCACTGGGGTCCCGGGTCCCGAGGGCCACATGAGTCTGCGCCCCTCATCTGAGGGTCCCGAGTGAATTGTGTTTAGTATCTGTGTGCGCGACGACTGGGAGGCACGTGCCCCACATAGAGTTGGCACCCGAAAATGGGGCCCAACATTAACAATCCAAAGAAGTTGGCAATCAAGATTAGTAGCCACAAAGGGTAAAGAAATTTACCCATTTTAGCTGGGTGCACTGGCACATGCCTTCCCAGCAACTTGGGAGGCATAAGCAGGAGGATAGTAAGTTTGAGACCAGAGTGTCAGTGTGTGTAATTTAGCCAGACCCTGTCTCAAAATGTAATTTGAGTGGTACAGTATTTGAAAAACATGCAAGCATGAGGTCCTGGGTACCACCACCACAACAACCACCAAAAAAAAAAAAAAGAAAGAAAGAAAGAAAGAAAGAAAAAAGGAAAAGAAAAGAAAAAGAAAAAGAGAGAGAGAAAGAAATTTACCTATTTTAAGAAAAAAGTTTTAAGTAGAGGAATCAACACTCTAAGGACTCCACACAAGGAGGAGGTAAACCAGAGGATATTAAAAATAGTCAAACTCTAGTTGAAATCAAGTAATTTTCCATGATTATACTAAATTGTGATTAACAAAACTAAATTAAAATCTCTCAATAAGAACCTTAATGTATCACAAATATTTTTCTTAAAAGGCATCAAGAATGCAGTAAAAATTACATTACCAGATAAGTAGAAGATTACACTGATTAAATAGAAGATGAGTCAATAAAAAATGATCAAACACAAATAGAAATACATAGAAAAACTTCCTAAGCACACAAATATTGCTGCAATATAGGACAAAATTATAAGAGAAGCCGTAGTGAAGGCATACTATAGTGTCAGGAACAACAATAAAACTGACAGAAAATTCATCAACATAAACACCAATTCTGGGGGACTAATGAAATATATATATATATATTTCATTATATATATTTCATTACATATATACATATACACATGTATACACACACACGTGCACACACACACACACACACACACACACACATATGGGCTGGGATTTAGCTCAGTTGGTAGAGTGCCACTCTGGAGTCTCTGAGGTCCCAGGTTCCATTCCCAGCACCAAAAAAATGGGAGAAGGGCGAGACACTCCACTTCTGAGGCAATACCAAATCAGCCATTGAATACCCTATGAGGGTCGCTATGAGTTGGACAAAATTTGAGGGGAACTAAAACAACAACACACACATGCACACACACGCACACACCTGTGTGTGTGCATGTGTGTGTGTGTGTATACACACACACACACACACACACACACATATATATATATATACATGTATATATATATACACATACATATGTATATATATATATATAGATTTTTTTCCATACTGAATAGTTGAATCCAGGGCCTCACACATGCTTTGCAAGTGCTCTACCACTGAGCTGCATCTTTCAACCTATTTTTTGTTTTTATTTTGAGACAAGGTCTCACTAAGTTATGCAGGCTGTGTCTGGCCTTGAACTTGCGACCCTCTTGCCTCCAGCCCACACCCCCTCCACCCTGTCACTGGGATTATAGACACATGTCTTTCTGCCTGGCTGAAGATATATTTTGAAAGTACTGAAATAAAAGAGTTCAAAAGGTAGAATACTCTATGAAAACAACATCTAAAATTGGTGCCAAGCTAGGAAAAAATAATAGGAGGAAATCTTATTGGCAAATCTTTTATAAAAAAGGAAAATACACACAAAAGCAAAACTATATCAGAAAAACAAATGAAAATTACAGCTGAAGTTTTACATCAAAGACCCACAATCAACAATTTGTATGTGTAAATTAATATAAGAATGTCACAAACAGTCGGAAAAAATATATTTACTTAACTAAATACCTATATTCAAAGTAAATAAGAACTGTTATAGATCAATGAGAAGGTAAATCAATTCACTGAAACATAAAGTAAAAAACTGAATAGAAATTTCATAAAAAGGTAATGTGTGAATGGTCAATAGCCACATGAAAAAATGTTCAACAATATTAATCATCTGTGAAATGTTAAGCACAATGAGAAGCCTCTTTATACCACTAAAACTAAAACTAAAAAGTATAATCATATGAAGTTTTATGTTATGGATAGGTTTGCTTCATACAAAAATGTAGATACACATTAATTATATAGTTCTGTTACTATCAGGGAATCCTCATTGATTTGTTTTTACT
>VMDO01015400.1:0-51337 GCA_007922755.1 Pedetes capensis | reverse complement strand
TCTTATTAAACAACATCCCAAAAATGTTACTAAGACTTCCTAAATTGTTTCATACACTGAGATTAGATTCTAAGGGTTAAAAGTCTATCTAATTAAAATAAAATTTGAGAAATGTCCTAGGAAAAGTTCCAATACTATTTTAGTAAATCCAGTGTGGTGGGATTTTCTTGCAGTAATGGAAAGAAGTCTGATTTCTTCAGTTGATTAAGATTCGCAGAGCATATTTTAGGGCATTTTCCTGGGTGAGTATAATGACATGCACTATCTAAATTAATCCTCTGTCATTATTTTGTTTTCCTGAAACTACCAAAACTGATATGTTTTAATATATCATAGAGATATCTATATATTTCTTCTGAAATCAACTAAATTAAGTTTTGGTTAAACATGGAAAATTGAACATTATTGTTAATCTGTTTATGAAGTAAACTCTTCTCAATGGCATGATGAAAATAACAAAGCCTAAATGTGCAAGGACAAAGAGAATGAGAGACCAGGTGACAACAGATGAAGAATCAACAGCATTGACAAGAAGACAGGAAAGGTGGTAACAGCTCAGCAGGAAGTGGAAAGCAGAAATTTAACTTTGTAATGGGTTTTATCCTAGTACCACAGAATGGGAGAAGGACCTGGCAGCTGATGAGCCAAATTGTTGTTGTTAGGTGGCATCTAGTTGGGTCCAACTCACAATGACCCTATGTAAAACAGAAGGACACAGGCCCTGACACTGTGCCATGCCCAGCATTATGTCAGTGCTTCTCTGCTATTCATAGGGTTTTTGATGGTTCATGGTTTCAGGATTGTTTTGGGATTTGGCTGCCAGGTCCGTCTCCCATTCTGTGGTACTAGGATAAAACCCAGGGTCTCAGATCACAGAGCAGCACTCTTCCAACTTGAGCTATCCCCTAGCTAATGGGCCAAACAGGAGCCACAAGAGAAACAGCAAATTGATTCATGCCATAGAGGGATTTGACAAAAGACTGAAAATAAGATCATTTGGAAACTTATATAGGGAGGTGTTAACAGTTTCAGTCTCCTGTCCCTTATAACCCCAGTGTCTGAGATGTCTGTGCCACAGAAGGTACTGAGGAGTGACTCTGCCCCACAGAGGAGGCACACATACAAAACTGATGTGAACATACATGAAAGGACACCACTCACCCAGTCAGGCTCTCTGACGCACATTAATTCCAATAGGCTTTTTAGTTACTTCAGTCATCTGTGTGAATGGAGCTCGGTTCAATGCACTGACTCTGATCAGTTAATTAGATCTGATCCTGAGGCAGTAAATACAGGCCCCTGGAGTCAACTAACATACCTACGGAAACAAACAGGCTGGACTCAAGCATACTTTCCTCTTCTGTCCCTTTCACTCTTCATTTTCTTATGTATGTCATCTGTTAGAGCTGCTATGACCTGGCCCATCATTTTTGTGCCCTTCCCACATTTCTCTCTTGCATGCGATGTACCTTTGTGCCTGCCTGCATTTTGAGGCAGTCTTTTTCATGACTCACACCCAGTGCTTATTTTTCATGGGACATTTATATTTTTCCTTCATCTTCTTGCCCTGCACTAGTTGATTCAAAGTATGATCATTACCTTCTATTTTCCATATCAAAAGAACTCCTGAATTGACAAACCTTTTCTCTTTTCATATTCCTTTGCATTAGCTTCCTATACTTATCTATCTGTAGTCACAACTTTGAGTTGTACTTTCCCTCCTAAGGAAAGATCAACATTGAGATCTGGCTAGAATTCACTGTTTTGAGTGAAGATGCCATCCTCAGAACTAAGAGTGTTATCTCTGCTTCAAATAATAGGAGCACTGCTTAAAGGGAGAGTAAAGTGTTTCTCAAGCTTAAGGAAGTGAAGAAAAAATTCAAACCTCCAGTGGCAATAGTGAAGGATTCTACAGGGATAATATTAAACAATGCAGGAAACATCAAAAGAAGATGGAAGGAATACACAGAGTCATTACACAAAAAAGGATTGGTAGATGACCAACCATTCCAAGAGGTTGCATATGAAGAGGAACCAATGGTATTGAAGGAAGAAATGGAAGCCTCCTTGAAAGCACTGGTGAAACACAAAGCTCCAGGAGTTGATGGGATACCAACAGAGAGATGTTTCAACAAACAGATGCAGCACTGGAGGTGTTAATATGTTTATGACAACAGATTTGGAAAACAACTACCTCACCAACTGACTGAAAGAGATCCATATTTGTACCTAGTCCCAAAAAAGGGGATCCAACTGAATATGGAAAATATTGGACAATATCATTAATATCACACACAAGCAGAATTTTACTATAGATTATTCAAAAGCAACTGTAGCAGTATATAGACAGGCAAATACCAGAAAATCAAGTGGATTCAAAAGAGGGCAGGGAACCAGGGACATCATTGCTGATGTAAGATGGATATTAGCTGAAAGCAGAGAAAGACATCTATCTATGTTTTATTGATTATGCAAATGTATTTGACTGTGTGGATCATAACAAATTATGGGAACACTTCGGAAAATGGGCATACCAGAGCACCTAATTGTATTCATGAGGAATCTGTACATGAACCAGGAGGGAGTTGATCGAATAGAAAAAGGAAACACTGCCTGATTTAAAGTTGAGAAAAGTGTGCATCAGGGCTGTATACTTTCACCCTATATCTTCAATTTATATGCTGAGCAAGTAATCCGAGAAGCTGGACTTTATGAGGAAGAACTCATTAATAACCTGTATTATGCAGATGACACAACTCTGCTTGCTGAAAGTGAAGAAGATTTAAAACATTTACTGATGAAAATCAAAGATCATAGCCTTCGGTATGGGTTGCAACTAAACATCAAGAAAACAAAAATCCTTACAACTGGGTCAGTATGCAACTTCACAATAAATGCAGAAAAGATTGAGGTGTTGTCCAAGATTTTGCTTTGTTTGGCTCTATGATCAACACCTGTGGAAACAGCAGTCAAGAAATCAAAAGACACATTGCTCTGGGAAAATCTGTGGCAAAAGATCCCTTTAGAGTATTGAAAAGTAAAGATGTCACACGGAAGACTAAGGCATGTCTGACTCATGTCATGGTATTTTCAGTCAGTCATGATTGTAAAAGCTGGACATTGAACAAGGGAGACAGGGAAAGAATTGATGCTTCTGAGTTATGGTACTGGAGATGATTATTGAATATACCATGCACTGCCAAAAGAACCAACAGATCTATCCTAGAAGAAGTGCAACCAGAGTGCTCCTTGGAAGCAAGGATGGTTAGACTGTGTCTTAACATATTTTGGACATGTAGTCAGAAAAGACCGATCCCTGGAGAAAGACATCATGTTTGGGAGAGTGGCAGGTCATCGAAAAAAAGGAAAACCTTCCACCAGATCAATTGACAGTGTTTGCGACAATGGGCTTAAACATAAATAAGATTGTGTGCCTGGCACAGAATCGCAAAGTGTTTTGATCTGCTGTACATAGGGTCACTGAGTTGACTTTACTGGACAGCACCTAACAACAAGTTGGAACCATTTGCTGAGTCATGGCTAGATAAACATGAACAGACAAGTAGAAGCAATCTAGTAAAATGATTGCCACCATGTAACTATGTAATTTAGCATTCATATCTGTGAATTGGTGTTAATGAAACAGTTTATTTTTATTTTGTGCATAAACATCTAACACATTTTTATCAATCTAAAAAGCTACAAAATAGAGCCAGGTGCAGTGGTGCATGGCTGTAATACCAGGGATTCAGAATGTGGAGGGAGGAGGATTGCAAGTTGAAGGCCAGATGCAGCCTGCATAACTTAGGGAAAACCTGTCTCAAAATAAAAATATTTTTAAATAATGGGATTGAGCATGCAGCTCAGTGGTAGAATGCAAAGCATGCTTGAGGCCCTGAGCTCAACTCTCAGTATCACTAAATAAATAAATAAATACATAAATACATAAATAAATAAATAAATCTACAAAATAGCAAGCAGTATATAACCAGAAATGATACTCAGCTAACACTGATTTTGCTTTGTTTTGTTTTTCCTGAACAAATACTGTGTTCATTCTGCACAGACACTTGTAAAATAATCTAAACATCCCCATTTCATGTTTCAATGAATGTCTTGGTGTTGAGCACCAGACATACTAAATTAGAAAAACTGAAACGTTTTGCACCTAAAATCATCTTACTAGTTCTGGATGAGCTCTGTATGTTTCAGAGAGAATTTACTCTAAATAGCGGTTATTAACCTTGGCCATCCAGTACATCAGAGACCCTCTATCCACTAGATACCAGTAATATTTTTCAATTGTTACCACCAAAATTGCTTCCATTGCTAGATGTCCTGTGAGGGGCAAAATCACTCCTCAGTTGAGAAAGACCAACTTATAGAAATAGATTGATCTTGAAACTTATCAATTAAATCATATCATGCTTGTGTTTTCCTTTGGAAGATAGACATATTGAAGTCTTGCATTCAATCATTTCACATATATTTACTGATTATCCAGTATCTAGTAGTGCAGGCATTTCTTGGCCCCTGAGATATGATGATGAATAAGCAGAAATGTAGTAAATCAAATAACACAAAAATGTAAGTGCAAACTGTAGTAAGTGCAGTTGGATAAAAACCTCCATGGTGCTTCAAAGGACAAAAGCAGAGCATCAGATATAACCTGGACACTCAAAGCATGTAAAATGACATTAGGGATGAAAGCAAAAGGCTGTGACGAATAAATGATGGGACAGAGAAGGAAGGAAAGGGTATAGAAGGAAAAGGAAACTGAACTAAAAGGACAAATATCCTGAGATAGAAGTAAATATTACAGCACTTGGGGCAAAGAAAAGTTCATTATGACTGAAATGCAGAAATCAAGGGTGGACAAGGAGCAAGCTGAAGACTCAGAAGCAGACCAACATCAAATTCCATCAGACTTAAAAGCAATATTAAAGCCTAGTTATTTTCAGAGCAATGAGTTTGTGTTGAAGGATTTTAGTTAAACAGACAGTTGACACACTTTGGTTTCATGTTTAAAATATCACTCCAGCTTCAGAATTGAAAACAGGCTTAAAAGGACAAAAGTGCATGAGTTAAGAGTTATGAGATCCACTGCAGTGCTACAGGTAAGAAAAGGTGGAAGCCTAAATATATGCTAGAGGGAGGATGGAGAGATTCAAAAAGTGTTTAGGCAGTAAAACTGACAAAATTGTTAATAATGACACCCAACACTGTGTTGCTGAGCTATGCACATCCAGTTCCAATATGATGTGCTCAATGAAGCAAGCCCAGGACTCTATTATCCCAGGCATAATATATCCAAGAGGAGACCCTACGTTAGCTTCCTTTCTGTTGAGAGCCTCCCTGATGCATTTTTTCTGATTTTATAGGGTGAACTTACAACAGTGAAAATTATGATAATTGAATTTGTGTCAATTGGTTTTTATGGCTTGTCATAGTTTCAGAAAGACTACTGTCCAGATGATTGTGAAATATATGCTCTAGTGAGTGAATCTCTTCACTGTGCCTATAAAAGTGTTACCAGGAGCACTACAGATGAGTGAGAAAATTGGTACACACTTGCTGGCAGGCAAATGGACCATATGTATCAAAAGCTAAAAATATTCATGCCTTTGACTTATTAAAATCCTTTCTAAATACTTAATTTAAAGTGGGCATGCATGCAAAGAGATGCCAGCAAGCACATTCTTAAGAAGCTGATAAATAACAACAAAGTTATGGGGCAATTATTCTGAGGAAGTGGTGATTCTAGGATGTAGCAATGATCCTCAATCCTGGGAAAACTTGAGACCTTTCTCCCTCAAGCCAGGAATAAATTGGATCTACTGTCTTTGGGCCTACAGCAGTAGCCCTGTGGCATTGGATCCCATCAGATCTCAGAAGCTAACCAGGGTCAGGCCTGGCTAGTACCTGGATGGGAGACCACCTGGAAACACCTGGTGCTGTAGGCTTGGGAGACCGACCCGGCAACCCACTCCCAAAAATCAATCCACCACTGAAATCCCTATGAACAGCAGAGTAGCACTGACAATAATGTTTCCCCTGTTGTACGTAGGGTCACTATGAGTCGTATACTGACTCGTGGGCACCTAACAACAACAACAACTGTCTTTGGAACATCAGTTTATCAGTCATAGTTTCATTTTTAATCTAAATGGTTTTTAGGATGCTACTGGGGAGTAGCAAAACTTTTAATCCACAAGTATATGGCAAAGTTAGATCTGGGAGATCTTCCTGAAGCCTCAAACACCATTATGTATTTGTGTGTGTGTGTGCGTGTGTGTGTGTGTGTGTGTGTGTGTGTGTGTGTGTGTGTATTTTGTGAAAGAAATTCCAGCTGGCTTTTTTGTTTTCTCACTCCATTGACAATCTTTTCCAACTTGGGCAACATTTCACAGTCTTTCAAATTTGTACACATTTCCTGCCAAAAGCATATAACCATTGTTGTTGAAAAAGAAAAGAATAGAATATAAAAGAAAAGAGAGGAGATAAGTTTGTCCCTGATTTGCAGCATCCTCATTGTGGGCCATTCCATGATCTCTCTTTCTACTATGTCACTGGAAATCAGAAAAATGTTGGAAACATTTTTACTTACCACACAATATTTTCAACTTCCCAAAGAACCTGTATATTTTAATAAAGATCAAAGTCAGAAGCTTAAATGCTTAAAATAAAATTATGAATATCAGTAGACTTAAAGTTGGGTAAAGTGCCTATCTATTCAAAAGAGTAACCTATTTTTTCTAATGAATATTTCAGAGAGCCTTATGCCTGAATTTCTTTTCCTCAATAGCCTTCCACTGTTCTTATGAGATGAAATTTAACATTACTTTTGGGAGCAATTAACATTTTATAGGGTGTCTTGCAATATTCAAAACTGTCATTGTACCAAGTCAGGGTGAAAAACCCTTTGGAAACATTGTGCTATTAATTTCTCATAGAACTTTTTCTGTTGCCCACATGCACAACAAGAATTGCTAAATTTATTTGTTTATGTATTTATATCACTTTTACATAAATTAGTTTCAGAAAAGTTGGCATGTAGGGGGTAATTTTTGACATATTAAGATATTAGATAACTATGTATATCCTTATTTCAGCCCTTCTTTGAGAATTATTATGAATGAAAGCAATGTAGAAAGTTAATCAGAAAATGTTATCTTTTGGATCACTATCTGGATGACAATATTGATGATTCATAAGTTGTTCTCATATGTTTTTCTATTGATGAGTACTTATATGGATAGCTGATATTTAAAATTCTAAAGAGGGTATGGATGCATAAAATTAGATTATGGGGAGAAATATCACATATATTATGGCAACACAGCACTTAATAAACAGCTTTCTAAAATTAAACAATGGATAATATCAAAAATAAGTGGGTTTTTTAAGTAGTCAACATACAAGCTGTAAATTCCACTCACTTTGTCTCATATTTTACCTGCTAGAAATCTTTTGATGTGAAGTGTGGCAGAAAATTTTATCCAAAGCGGATTCAATACTAATCACAGTGATGAGCAAACACATACAACTAGGGCAGGTTGTAGCTCTGGTTCTATTTCCTTGCACTCTCTCAGGATTGGTGATATCTTGCCATAGTTCATCATAGTTCCATATTTACAGATTCTATCATAACATTTGAAAATAAAAGAATTTCTTTTCTTTAATTTTCTCATAAAGAGGGACTAAATTTCTTTCCTAAAACCCGCAGTCTTCCCCTTGCATATGAATCAAATTAAGAGTGACAAAAGAAGATGATTTTTTTTAGCAAATGAAATTTAGTGAATGAGTAAATAGCACTGCCTTCCAAAGGAGCCTTGAGGGCCTTACATCATTAAAATAGTCTATTTCTATAACTAAACCTACAGCTATGAAGTCATTTATAAGTTCTATAAAATGTACTCTGTTGTGGAGAATACGATGGTATAAATTAAACTTCAGATGTGTTTTCCAAAAAATGACTAAAAACAAACTTGAAACTTAAAGAGAAATATATGTGTGCTTAGAAATATATTTGTGCAGAATATATGGAACACTTCAATTTCTTATTATGGTAGATAAATAATACAATGAAGAATTTAATTAATGTAAATTTTACATATATATATATCCTCTATAATCAATTTCTATGGACAAGCTCAAATTACTGTTAGTTAAGAAAATTAAATTACTGTTAATTAAGAAAATTCACAAGTGAGATTAAGATAGAGGCTCTTTTAATTAAAGAAACTAAAGAAATGTCAGACTGGAAGCCTAAGTCAAAAAATTTTTCTTTCAAAATAATGCAAAACCAAAGCACAGAAAATCAAGAAAACTGCGAAGAGCATCTGCTTTGAGCTGGGAGAATGCACTCATGTATTGCTGTCATTTCAGCTGTTTAGTTTTATATTTCTCCAAAACTGGCAAAATGATGACAGAGAAACAAACAGAAAGAATGAATTTAAGCTGGTCAAATTAGGTATTTGTATAAAAGAAATTCTTTGTGAATCCAATTCTTTGTGAAGTGGAAATTTCCCTAAGAGGGACAGATGTGTCAGCAGGGAATGAGGAGATATATATTAACTCTTCTTTTTTAAACAAAATCATATGGCTGCCATTTTTAAGTCCTAAATGTGTACCTGAAACTATGCTAAATGATAAAAAAAGCATTGTCCCCTTTTAGGCCTCATGCTAGCTAATAGCTATTCCCATTATGTAGCTGCTAAATCTAATTCTCAAAGAAGTTAAATAATTTGATCAGTTTTGCAAAACTAGCAAGCAATGAAACCAGGATTATAGCCAAGATTTACCTTATTCCGGAGAGTGCTCTCATCTGTGTCCTTACACTACAAAACCATGGGCAAGAAGCAGTCATAGGATGGATACTTACTTTTCTTAATATTGTCAATGAAGTAAATCATTGAAAAATAGGAGAATTTCAAGTGTGATCATAAGGAGTACGATTGAAGATCCAATCTTCACTAAAATCCTAACTAAAATTGAATTATGATGATTTTCAAGAGAAAATCCTGAAAAATATCTAGTCTTTGGGAAGAATTCTTCCCCTGGGAGAGAATCCAAAGGATAGAAACCTAAAGAATAAAACATTTACTAAGCAGAGACCTTGCATCTCAGGAAGAAGTGCCTTGAGGTGATCTTTGGCCTGCCTTTCCATTGAGGATAGTCTGGTTATAGACTGACCCTACAGAGACAATGCATGGAGGACTGGGCTGAGGTTCATGTTGTCCAATCTTAGCTGAGGTTACCATAAAAAATAATATAGACTGGGTAGCTCAAACTATAGAAACTTACTTTTTATAGTTTTGGATTCTGGGAAGTACTAGATTAAGGTGCCATCAGGGTAGAAGTCATTCTGAGGACCCTGCTCCTGAAAGATCTGAGAAGCTTTCTGCTATATACTCACATCACTTTTCCTATGTGCATGCATGGAGAGAGATTGAGATCTCTTCTTATAAAGCCCCATGTTTATTTAACCATAATTATCTCCTAAAACCTCCATCTCCAAATACAGTCCTTGAATAGAGATTTCTGAAGCTCCCATCTGTTTATTAGAACTGACAGAATCAAAATGAAGAAGACAAAAACAAAAAAAAACAAAAAAACACTAGGACCATTTCCTTCCTTAAAACATGCACGAATTGAAGAAAATCACACAGGAAAATTTCTCAATTTCACTTAAAATATATTTAAAGGAAAATAGCAATTGGAGATATTGGCAAAAGTCATTACCACCTTCTACTGTAGGAAAGGGAGAAGAACCTGGCAATCCACTCCCAAGGCAATCCCAAAACAGTCAGCCATTGAAAACCCTATGAGGGTCGCTATGAGTCGGATACCTACTCGATGGCACCTAACAACAACAACTGTAGGAAAGGCTGAAGAAAGAGGCTGGTCCGTAGGACAAATGAGATTACAGTAGTATAGCATGAAGATTTCCTTTCTTTGCTGTGTAACATTATTCACAAACAACTGCACAGGAAGATCAGTCATTTTTATAACACTGTCAAGTTAAATAGCAAGTAGCAAGATGGATTTTTACTAGACTTGGGGATGATTTGTTTCCCAAGTGGCAGCAGCAGAACCAAGGAGTCTGGACACAGCCCAAAGTAATCCAGAGCAAAGTCCAAGGCAAAATAAAGAAGGACTCAACTCCATTACTGTATTAGTTTCTTAGGGCTGCTGTAACAAATTTCTTCAAACGGTGTGATTTAAAACAATGCAAATTTACTATCTCACCATTCTGCAGGCTAAATGTCTGACAAAAGTCTCATTGTGGAAAAAAAAAAAAGCTATGGCAAAGCTACATTCCCATCTGGAGGCTCTGGGGAAAACTGTTTCTTCACCTTCCTGGTTTCTAGAGGACAATTGCATTTCTGACCTTGTAGTTACTTCCTTTATCATCAAAGCCAGTAATAGCCTATCAGGACCATCTCATAGTGCATCATTTTTCTTTGGTTGGTTGGTTTCTTCTTCCACTTTTAAGACTCTTGTGATTACATTGGATCTACCTAGATAAGCCAGGATAATCTCTCTCTTCTGAGGTTGGCTGGTTTGGCAGCCTTAAATCCACAAGCTGCCTTAATTCTCTTTTGCCAGGTAACTGAATATATTCAAATGTTCAGGGATTAAGATGTGAACATCTTTGGAAAAGAAAGGCATTATTCTACCTACCATAGGGGTTAAATTCAAATAAAGAACTTTAAAAAAATCAAATACTTATATGTGACTATTCTATCATAAGTCCACGGCCTTGACTGAATAATGGAAGCAAAGTATAATATAACCCTGTTTGCTATTGAAGAGAAGAAATCTAGTTGCAACCAGGTGATTCAAGGAAAATTTTGCACATTATTATAGTGAATAAAAATCAAACCCATACAGAACAGAAGTAGATGAATATCAAAGTGAAGGTTCTGAAAATATTCAGAAAAATTTTTTAAAAAACTTATTAATATCATGCTCAATAAGATGAGGAAGAGCTGTAGGAAGGGAGGAGTTTTACTACAGAAAACAAAAGTGTATTTTAAAATAAGATCTAAGTTTTCTTTTGCTGTCAATAAAATTTAAAATTTTAAATAAGAAATGACAGATAAAACAAAAAAGCAAACTGAGATAGAGGAAAGTTGATGAAATGTAAGCTGAAATTTTAAAAAAGAAGATAGGTGAAATATAAAATGCATTAAATAAATTCAAAATGCTACCATAATCTTATAAAAGGTTATTAGCTGAAACTTATTTCTACTATTTAGCAGAGGAGTCAGGACTATTCTCACAGTGCAGATGAGTAGGGAAAAGTACCCTTCTTATAACCTAATGTAAAGTATAAACTTTTTCCTAGGGAAAACTGCAACACTTATAATTTTGCATAAAATTTCAAAGTTCATGAATTGCCCCAAAAAACTACCTTAATTTATGGATCTCAGAGGAGAAATCTCTCTTCTACTGGAAGAAAACAAGCTACAATTCATGTCTGAAATTAACTAGGATCTTCTTAAGCTATAAATAAATCACTAAAAAAACACAGTAGAAATACCTAGACCTAGAAATATCTACACAAAATTTTTGAACATCACTGCTAAAGAAAGCATCTTAGAAGCATCCATGGAGCAGGTAGGGTAGGGAAGTTATTTTCAGTAAGAGAAACTTCAGCCTGGCCCTGATAGTCTCTCTGCAGTGCTGGAACCCAGTGGGAAAACAGGAAAGGGCCACTTTAGCTTTACCACTGGGGCACAGCAATTCAGCCCACTTTCAGCCCATCATTTGCATAGCCACATTGTCAGATTAGGTGCACATTGATCAAGCTTCTCCGGGTCTAGACAAGGTCAGACAGATAAACTGTCTCAGGAAGTAAGAGGAAAGCCCAGACATTTGCTATCCTTTCAACTGTCTGATCTACCAAAGCATGAAAAGAAGTGCCTTCATCACCTCCTTGCCTCTCTGAGCTTCTTTTTATTATGTACTAACCCTGAAGACTCTACCCTGGCATACAAATCCATCTGATCTCAGAGGATAAGCAGGGTCTGGTCTGGTTGGCCCTTGGATGAGAGACCTCCTGGGAATACTGAGTGCTGTAGGCTTGAGAGAAAGACCCAGAAGCCCACTCCCAAGACAATCAGCCATCAAAAGTACCCACTTACTCCTTTCCTTTTCTTGACTGGTTAAATGCTGTTTATAAAAAACTATCTCTTAATGTTTGAGAAGCTGTTCAGGACTGAATTGTCTGTCCACAACTCATATGTTGAAGTCCTAATCCCCAGTAATTCATAATATGACATTATTTGTAAATAGTCTTTAGATAATCAAGTTAAAATAGATTATTAGGGTGAGCTAATAGGACTAGTGCCTGCAAGCCATACCACTATGGCAACCGATACCATCAGATCTCAGAAGCTAAGTAGGGTCAGGCCTACGTAGTACTTGGATGGGAGACCGCCTGGGAATACCAGGTGCTGTAGGCTTGGGAGAAGGACCAGGCAACCCACTCCCAAAAAAAAATCAGCCATTGAAAACCCTATGAACAGCAGAGAAGCACTAACAATAGTGTTTCGCCTGTTGTACATAGAGCTACTATGAGTTGGGCACTGACTCCACAGCACCTAACAACAACAGTATGACTTGTGTTCTTATAAAAAAGAAAATTTCAATACAGAGGCATGCATGAAAGGAAGTTGATATAAAGATATACATGGAAAACAAGTCAAGAGACAGACCTGGAACAGATCCTACCCTCACAGCCTTTGGAAGGAGGGAACCCTGCCAAAACCTTGATTCCCAACTTACAGCCCTCAGCTCTGTGAAACAATATGTTTCTGTTATTTAAGTCACTTAGTCTATGATATTTTGTTATGGCAGTTCTAGCAAACTGATATAGAAGTTAGTCATATTTATAAATGTTTTCTCCCTTGATGGTGATTTTAAGACTTTTGTCATGATATACACAGAAAGCCTATTTGTCAGTCAAAGCTGAGACAGGACTTTTTTTTTAAATATCCAATGCTCCATTGAACAACTAAAGCCAATGTTTCATTGGAAATACATTTGAAGATATTACAAACATGTTAAAGTCATACATTACAACTGAATTTACATGTTAAAGGAGCTGTCCTCATACCAAAAAATTTAATGAAAAAAAAAAACTACTACCCAAATATCTCCAGATGCAAGCATCTAAGAAAAGTATGTTTGAGTGTGAATGTAAAATAGTATTGCTAACTTTTAAAAATTAAAAAGAAAAAGCACCTGCTGGTCTTAAATATTTCTGCAAAACTAGATGGTGGGATACATTGAGAAATATCTTTTTAACCATTATTTGAAAACAATAACAAAAAGAAGAAATAATAATAACAAAATGCCCTTGACAATTCTAAAATATATTAAATTCCATTATAGCTAAAGAGTATCTAGATAATATAAAAATATCCCATATCAAAAATAATGGGATCTGGTTAAAGCAATGCTCAGATGAAAATTCATAGCTTAAAGTTGGTAGTAATTACACACACCTGTAATCCCAGAAGTCCAGAGGCTGAGGCAAGAGAATTGCTGGAAGTTCAAAGCCAGGCTTGGCTATAGAGTTAGACTCTGTCTCAAAAACAAAACAACAAAAAAATTTCACAACCTGATCACTTACATAC
Source organism: Pedetes capensis (assembly GCA_007922755.1). NCBI lineage: Eukaryota > Metazoa > Chordata > Mammalia > Rodentia > Pedetidae > Pedetes > Pedetes capensis. The sequence continues at coordinate 37,688 of VMDO01015400.1, read as the reverse complement.
CTAAATAACAAAGAATAAGTGACTTATGCTTTCAACCTAAACAGTTAGAAAAAGAACCAAAGAATGAATCCAGGATACTTCAGGCTGAATGGCTGAGTGGGCAAAATAAATGATGAGAAAAGAGAATTGGGGTAGGGCATAAGATTTCAGGAATGGATTTCCTAAGAGATACTGGGAAAGATTTTCCAGTCATACCTTAAAGAAGGTACTTGTGAGAAGGGTTAACCTGAGAATGTGTCAAGTGAGATGGGAAATAAAGTAAAGATCCTAGGGACCTTTTCTCCCTTGGGAGGTTTCCTGCTCAAACTTGGGAAACTACACATTGATAACTTTAACTCACCTGCTGTTTTTCATTTTCTTTTTTAAAACTTTTTTCCTGATGATATTTTTTAAATCTTTATGAAAATATATGTTAATTGACACATAATACTGGCACATATTTATGGGGCACAGCATGGCATTTGAGTGCATGAATGCAATGTGTAATGATCAAATTGGGGTACCTGAAATATCCATGTCCTCAGATTCATATTATTTGTTTTGGGAAATTCAAACTCTTTTTAATTGCTATTGTGAAATAGTCAATTTTTCTAATTGTCTGATCTCTTAAGGAAGAAGTAGTGTGCATCTCTGTGGGTTTTGAAGTACTGTACTCAGAGAGACAATATAAAAACAGAGTAGCAAAATGAGAGGGAGCACTTTCCTCATCCTGAGTCCGTTCTCATTAAATCCAGGGGTGAGGAAGCATCATTATGTTAAGTACATCTGGTCCAGAGAAGAACACTTGGGTAGCACTGCTCAAAACACAGCTGGGAGAAATCTGATGAGCCTGAGGAGTGACTCTGAACATGTAACATCAGATATTAAGATTCTTGTAACCCTGATCCATCAGGCTCAGCAAGATGGACAATTACTTTTGCATATTTGTTCAATGCCTACTAAAATGGAAATACTAAGAAAGTAAGGAATTGTGGCCATCTCATTCTGTGCTGCATCCTCACCATACAGCATAATGAAGATTGTAGTAGGCACTAAATATTTTAAATGAGTGAGAATGTGCTAATTGCTGAGATGTAGCCCAAGACACATGCTTAGACGTAACCCATGAGAAGTAAGCTTTTCTTCCTTTATGGTGACTAAATTTGAGCTTGTTTCAATTCATAATTCTGGATTTATCAGCCCCAAGGTCTGTGAAGTCTGAACAGATGCCAAGGTGGAAAGCCCAAGCTGGGATAAATCCTGGGATATTTGGATGCAATTGAAAAGTAACTCTCTTCTCCAGCTTTCTTGAAATAAGTGAGGGATCCAATGGTGACTTTGGGTAGCCAGGTAGTGTTGTTGTTAGGTGCCATTGAGTCCGGTCTGACTCACAGTGACCCTATGTACAACATGTAAAACATTACCCAACATTGTGCCATGCCCTGCGCTATTGTCAGTGCTTCTCTGCTATTTATAGGGTTTTCAATGGTTGATTATTTTGGAAGGGGGCTTCTGCATCCTACTCCCAAGCCAACAGCACTCAGTATTACTAGGAGGTCTCCCATCCAACAACTAATCATGCCTGACCCTGCTTAGCTTCTGAAATCAGATAGGATTGGATACTAGGGTGATATGGCTGTAGACACAGGTAGCATGGTAGTGGTTAAGGAATAGCTGACTGATCTTCCCACCATATCAGCTCTTGAGTTAAGACCTAACTACGTGCAAGTCCTTGAGACCAAGGCACGGGAAAGGAAGACCACACCAATTTGTCAACCGAGCATCCGTAATGGGGCTTCTCCTTGAATGACCTTTGCAAAAAAAAAAAAAAATACTACATTCCACCAACTCCCACAGGAAAAAGAATGAAAGCATAAGCTGTCTCACCGTGCCTTGGGAGTTCCCAGCCAGGCCTGGGCCCTAATTTTGCCTGAGATCAGGCACTAGGATTCTTGGCTTAGGATAGTCCTAGTTAAATGTATTTCCATGTAACTATTAAGGGTCCCCTTTTCACTCTCAAAAAACTGCATGATAAGTTATATAGTTGTTTCTCCTTCCTCCCAAAATGCTTTGGAATCCTAATACCCAGTACCTCAAAATGAGCCCTTATTTGGATATAGGGTCGTTACAGAGGTAATCAAGTCAAAAGGAGGAACTTAGCTTGGACCCTAATCTAATATGACTCGTGTTCTCACAAAAGGGAGTGATACATATCTCAGCAATCCACAGCAGATTTAAGTCTACATACCATAGATGAAGCTTAAAGTTGTTGATGCCTAAAGTTGTTGTTTTGTTGTTAGGTGCCATTGAGTGGTATCCGACTCATAGTGACCCTCACAGGTTTCCAATGGCTAATTGTTTCTCAGTTGTTTTGAGAGTGGATTGTCATGTCCTTCTTCCATTTTTGTGGTGCTGGGGATCCAACCTGGGTCCACAGAGACTGCAGAAGTGCCCTCTACCAATGGAGCAAACCCCAGCCTGCTTAATCTGGTAGATAACTGTCAACTTTGCCCACCTAGTAATTCTATTTTCTTTTGAATACCTTCTTCCCATCTCCTTGTGTCATGTTGTTCATGGTATAGTTCTCAATTATAGAGTCTCTCTCCCTAGCCTCAGGAATTGACATAGAGTACATTATTCAGCCATTAAAAAAGAATGAAATGCTGATACATACTACAACATGGGTAAATCTTGAAAACATTATGCCACATGAAAGGAGCCAGACACAAAAGGTCACATATTACATGATTTTACTTATATGAAATATAGAGAATAGGAAAATGGATAGCAACATAAAGCAGATTGGTGGACATTAGGGGTAGGAAGAGAAGGGAATGAGGAGTAACTGCTTACTGGATGAAGGGCTTAACCTTAGAGTGATGAAAATGTTTTGGAACTAGTTGGAATCAGTGCTTGCACAACATTCTCAATGTAGTAAATGCTACTGAATTGTTTAGTTTGACATGGTAAATTTTATATTATATAAATTTTATCCCAGTTAAATTTTAAGAAATCCTAATATATATTGACTTTCCTGAAGACTAACAGAGCCACAGTAGAACCTCACTCTCCTGATTTCCTTTACATGTTGCAACAAAACCTTGATCACCAGCTAACTAGTTTAGACTTGATGTAGTAGAAAAGATTATGCCAATTGATATTAATCAAATAAAAGACATTTTTTTGTTTGACTGTGTATGTGACCTTGCTTTCCTCCCTACTTTTTGTTCATCTCCTGGAGACTCAAGATCGTCATCCATGAGTAAGAAAGAGTTATATTCCTCAGTTATTGAGAGGCATAATCAAATAGTTTTAGGAGTTTTCTTCTTTCTGGATTACTATGACACAGGGTCTACTCCACAAAATTCTGTGCTGTTTTCTGATCATGTCATACGGATCAACTTTACCTTCCCATCAAAGTACAGTGGTCCTTTCTAATTTGTGGACTCATTTCTGTGTTTTCAGTTACCCACGGTCAACTACGGTAAACAAAATACTAAATGGAAAATTCTAGAAATAATTCATTAAATTTAAACAATTCAAATTCAGTTTTAGATTACACACCCTTCTGAGTATCATGATGAAATCTTGTGCCATGCCATTCCATCCCACTCCATCTCATCCATGCTGTGAATTCTTCCTTTCTTCCAGTGCATGCACGCTGTACATACTACCTTCCCAGTAGTCATTTAGTAACCATCTTGGTTCTGAAATCAGTTGTTAAAGTATTGCAGTGTTTAGGTTCAAGTAATTCTTATTTTGCTAAATAATGGTGCCAAAGCACAAGAGTAGTAATGCTGGCAATTCAGATATACCAAAGAGAATTGATAAAGTACTTCCTTTAAGAGAAAAGGAAAAAGTTTGACTTAATAAAGAAAAAAATTATATATTAAGATTCCTAAAATTTACAGTATAATAAGAGAAAGAGATTATATTCACATAACTTTTATCACAGCATATTGTTATAATGATTTTTATTTTATTATTTATTCATCTCTTATGGTGTTGAAGGGGCTTCGGGTTTAGCTCAGGTAGTAGAGTGCCATTCTATGGTTACTGAGGCCCTGGGTTGGATCCCCACCACCACAAAAATGGGAGACAGACCTGGCAGCACACTCCCCAAAACAATCCCAAAACAATCAGCCATTGAAAACCCTATGAAGGTCCCTATGAGTCGTACATTTCTTGACTGTATCTAACATGCATACATTTGGGCTAGGGTTTAGCTCAATTGGTAGAGCACAGCTCTGTGCTCTCTGAGGCACTTGGTTCAATCCCCAGCATGGCAAAAATGGGAGAAGGACACAGCAATCCACTCCCAAAGTAATCCTAAAACAGTCAGCCGTTGAAAACTCTATGAGGGTCACTATGAGTTGGTCCTAACTCCACAGCACCTACCAACAGCAATGATGTTTAATTTGTAAATTAAACTTTATCATAAATCTGTATGTATGGAAAAAACATAGTATAATATATATGGAGTTTGGTACTGTCTGTAATTCCAGGCATCCCCTGGGGATCTTGGAACATTCTCACTATGGATAAATGGGTACTCACATAGTGACATTATTAAGAACAGAAGTCATAGCTTATACTTCTTTAATCTTTTAAAACCATACAGCTAGTTATAACTAGTAAATAACTTGTTGTTGTCTTTAGATGTTGAGTCGTGTCCAACTTATAGTGACTGTCATAGGATTTTCAATGGCTGATTGTTTTGGGATTGATTCGGGAGTGGGTTGCCATGCCCTTCTCCCTTTTTGTGCTGCTAGGGATCAAATTTGGGTACTCAGAGAGTGTAGTGTGGCCTTCTACCAACTGAGCTATGTATTACCAATTTTTATCCTTAGTGTATTCAAAAGTGAATTTTATTTCTTATTATCATACAAAGCAATTAACCCTGATTTTCAGCTTATTTGTTGGTTTTCTCCCCCTTCACTAATTCACAAAGAAAAGATAAGGCGAATGAAAATTATTTTGTAAGCAACAGTGTAAAGGATTCATATTCATCTTCTTATAACATCTCAAAACCATTTTCTTCTATTTCTTTTCTTTTCTCATAACCTCATTAATCACAAGTCACCAATAGTGTTTCCCAATTCCTTACATTCTCTCAGTGGCTGACTAGATAATTTTAGGTGAGGTTATGGTATCCACACTTCTTGATTCCTTCCAGAATACCCTTTCTGTCAACTTTTCTTCTCCTCAGATCTAAGCAGAGAGTGGGTAAGTTCTGAAAGTCAAATCCCTACAGTTTGAATTATTAAAAGAGACAAGCTATGTCCTCAAAAGAATGTCTTTTTACTATTTTGCCGCACCTTTTTTTACCCCCAACAAGTTCAATTCAATAATATATATTATAGACTTAAATATATAAGGATAAATTCTAGAATCTCTTTACTCAAAAAGCAGACAGTCTAAGAGAAGATACTATGGGATAGATAATAATACTACCACACGATGGTAAGAGCTAAAATAGCAACCCTATATAAAACAGAACAAAACACTCCCCGATTCTGTGCCAGGCACAAGATCTTATTTATGTTTAAGCCTATTGTTGCAGGCTCTGTGTCAATCCATCTAGTGGAGGGTTTTCCCTTTTTTTATTGACTTGCCACTCTCTCCAAAACATGATGTCTTTCTCCAGAGACTGGTCCCTCCTGACTATATTTCCAAAACATGTAAGATGCAGTCTAATCCTTTCTCCCAAAGAGGACTCTGGTTGCACTTCCTCTAAGAAAAAAATCTGTTGGTTCTTTTGTCAGTTCAGGGTATATTCAATATTCATCTCTAGCACACAATTCAAAAGCATCAATTCTTCTCCTGTCTCCTTTGTTCAATGTCCAGCTTTCACAACAATATGATGCAACTGAAAATACCATGGCATGAGTCAGGCGCACCTTTATCTTCAGTGTGACATCTTTACTTTTCAATGCTCTTAAGAGATCTTTTGCCATGCCTTTTCCCAAAGCAATGCATCTTTTCATTTCTTGACAGCTGCTTCCATGGGTGTTGATTATAGAACAAGTAAGGCAAAATCACGAACAACCTCTTTTCTCCATTTATTGTGAAGTTGCATACTGGCCCAATTGTCAAGCTTTTGGTTTGTTGCTGTTGGGTCACAATCCATACTGATGGCTATGTTCTTTGATCTTCATCAGTAAATGTTTCAAATCTTCTTCACTTTCAGCAAGCAGTGTTGTGTCATCTACATAATGCAAGTTGTTAATGAATCTTCCTCCAATCCTGATGCCTCATTCTTCCTCATAAATCTAGCTTCTCAGATTATTTGCTTAGCATAGAAATTGAAGAGACCCAAAGACAGGAATATTCAACATTCAACTCTGCTCAGGACAAGGGTCTTTTCTGAGATTTAAAAAAAAGTCTTTTTAAAATTTATTTTAACTGATACATTAAAAATTAAAATTGTACACATTAATCAGGTATGACATGATGTTTCAATACATATATACATTGTGTAGTGTGTAAATCAGGTTAAATACATTTATATATATTTAAAATTTTACCATTTCTTTATAATTAAAGCATTCAAAATAATTTTTTCTAGTTTTTTAAAATATCCAGTATAAAATTGTTGCCCATAGTCACCCTGCCATATAATATCTTTGTTATTAGGTGCTGTCCAGTCAGTGTCCTGACTCGTAGCAACCCTATATACAACAGACAAAACACTATTGTGCATGCTCCCCTGATATTCATAGGGCTCTCAATAGCTGATTGTTTTTTGGGAGTGGGTTGCTGGGTCCTTCTCCTAAGCCTGTACCACCTAGTGTTCTCAGGCAGTCTCCCATACAATTACTAATCAGGCCTGACCTTGCTTAGCTTCCAAGATCTGACTGAATAGAACGCCACAGTGATACAGCTGCAGGCTTCTATGCAATAGAATACCAGAAATTCTGGCTCCCATTTAAATGTAATTTAGTGCCCATTGCTCAACCTTTCCCCATCACTCCCTTCTTGCTGCTCTCACCAGCTTCTGGTATCCCCCATTCTAATCTCAATTTCAATTAGATCAACTTCTGTAGATTTTACATGAGTGAGATCATACAGCACATGATATACATGGCTTATTGCACTTAACATAATGATCTCCAGTTCCATCCATCTTGTTTCAAATAACAGGATGCTATTCTTTTTATGGTTGAATAATATTGCTCTTCCCCTCCCCCTCCCCCTCTCTATATCTATCTATCTATCTATCTATCTATCTATCTATCTATCTATCTACATATATATATGTATATACATATATATATACATATATATATGTATATACATATATATATACATATATATATATATATATTTTTTTTTTGGCACACCTTTTAGGCCTTTTAGGCCTTTTAGCCCTTTTGGCACCCCTTTCTGCACCTTTTCGCCCATTCCTGCCTGGAGCATGGATGAGGAAATGCCTCTCCCGCTGCTCTCCCCCAGAACTTTGATGAGGAAAGAATGCTTTCCCGTCGCAATCCTCAACAAGGAAAAGAACCTGCTCTCCGTCTGATCACCGACAAAGCAACAGCTGCCTCCTCCTGACCACCAAGATGACCAATACAATTGTTTGCCCCTGGAAGGGAAAAGCGCCTGAGGCTTTTCCTTTCTCCCATCTCCTCTGGGGTCCCGAGGGCCACAGGAATCTGCGCCCCTCACCTGAGGGTCCTGAGTGAATTGTGTTTAGTATCTGTGTGCGCGGCAGCGCAGCCCGTCCAAACCTCCAGGCTGGACCGGGAGGCACGTGCCCCACATATATATATATATATATATATATATATATATATATATATATACACACACACACACACACACACACACACACACACACACACACACACACACATATATATATATATATATATATATATATATATATATACAGAGAGAGAGAGAGAGAGAGAGAGAGAGAGAGAGAGGGAGGGAGGGAGAGAGAGTCACATTTTCTATATCACTAGCACTTGATATCATTTATCTTTTTGATAATAAAGTAGCTATTCATGCTGGGGTGTGATGATACATTACTGCAGTTTGATTTCCAATTCTCTGATAATTAGTGATGTAGAGCATTATTGTATACATGTTAGGCATGTGTATGCCCTTTTGTGAGAAATATCTCTTTAGGTGTATTGCACAATTTTAACCAGATTTTTTTGCTGTTGCATATTTTAGTTTCTTACACATTCTGAATATTAACTTTGTCAGATGTATAGTTTGCAACTATTTTCCCCAATTCTGAGATTGTCTCTTCACTCTATTAATCATTTCTTTTGCTGTGAAGAAGCTTTGTAATTTGATGTAATCCTACTTGTCTACTTTTGCTTTGGTTACCTATGATTTTTGGATCTTGTCAAAAACAAAAATTCTTGCCAATTCTGATGTCCTGAAATATTTCCTCTGTTTTCTCCTAGTAGTTTCAGCTTTAGGTCTTACATGTAAGTCATTAATCCATTTTTAGTTGATTTGCATTGAGTTTTGTAACTGGGGAAAAGTGAGGTTCCAGTTTAGTTCTTCTGTATGTAGATTTCTAATCTTTTCAACACTATTTATCGAAATGCATGTTCTAAGCACTGTTGTCAAAAATCAGGTGACTATAGATGTGTGGGTTTGCTTCTATGTTCTTTATTCTGTTCCATTGGTACATATGTCTATTTTTATGCATTTTGATTTCTAAAGCTCTGTGGTTTGTTTTGATATCTGTAGTGTAATGTCTGCTGGTTTGTTCCTTTCAGTTTAAGACACCTTTGGCAATTTGGATCTTTTTGTTTTCTGTTGTTTTGATTTGTTGTTGTTATTTTTGGTTCTATACAAATTTTAGAACTTTTTTTTAGGTTAGTAGAAAATGTCATTTCAATAAAGATTGTATTAAATTTATAGATCACTTTGAATAGTATGATGGATATTTTAAAACTATTGATTCTTCCAGCCAATGAATAAGGATATTTTTTCGTGTGTGTGTGTGTGTGTGTGTGTGTGTGTGTGTGTGCCTGAACATGTCTTCTTCAACTTCTTTCATCAATGTTTTATAATTTTCATTGTAGAGATCATTCACACTTTAAATTTATTCCTATTTATTTTTGTAGTTATTATGCACACAATTTCTTTCTTAGTTTCTATTTAAGATAATTTACCACTGGTAAATAGCAATGCTACTGATTTTGTATGTTGATTTTGTATACCGCAACTCTGTTATAGTAACTTTCTTGACTTTCAAAGCATTTAATCTACATTTTCTTGAAATCTATTACATTTCCTTAAACCAACTGTATTAAATTCTCCATCCAAGTGTTCTCCCATGTGTCTGTCAGCTTGTCATGTTATGGGGCTTGCACGTTGCTGTGTTGCTGAAAGATAGGCCACCAGTATTTCAGATACCAGCAAGGGCACCCATGGTGGACAGGCGTCAGCTGAGTTTACAGACTAAGACAGACTAGGGAGAAGGACCTAGCAGCCCACTCCCCAAATGACTAGCCATTGAAAATCTTGTGAATAGCAGAGAAGCACTGTCAAATATAGTACCAGAAAATGAGCCTCCCAGGCTGGAAGACATTCAAGAAACAATTGGAGAAGGGTTGCTTTCTCAAAGTAGAGTCAAACTTAATGACAGGAATTGAGTAAAGTCCCTGGGAACTCCTTTTGCTGACATGTCACAACTCAAAATGAGAAGAACAATAGTGGCTATAACAATGGGGTCAAACATAAAAAGATCATGTGTGTGGCACAGTGTTGGGTAGTGTTTGGTTCTTCTGTACTTCGAGTTGCTGTGAGTTGGATCTGACTCATTCACACCTAACAACTATAACATCTAAGAGTTTGCACATATAGATTACTATCTGCTTTGTTTAGGATTTTATTTTGACTGCTAGGAGTGTTCATGATGTCCTGAAAGCCCTTCATTCTTGTTGGTATACAACATCATCTGGGTATTGAAAGATTAGATATTTATTCTAGTCTTCATAATCTGCCTTTGTCTATATAGAGTGCTTATTTTTCTGGGTTTGTAGTGCTTCTGCTATTTCAGGACTAGATGGTGTCTTAAGTTCACTGTTCATGCGGTGTCACTATTTTAGTACTAGAGGGAAATCCAAACCCAGGTTTCTTCTATATCCACAGTTGGTGTGTTGTACAACATGAACTAGGGGCATACCTAAAAAGGGCAGTCCATTCACACAAGGATCTACTTGAGACTGGGATAAGCCCAGAAACCCAGTCTACCGTCACCAGTCTGTCATTGGGTATGGCAGGAATTAGGAATCACCATGAAGGAAACTTCATTAGGCTTTTATGCCAAACTTGTGGCTACTGATGCCCCCAAGCTATATCACCCTTCAAGCTCATAACCTGCCAAGACCTACACAGCACTGAGATAAGCCCACACTACTTTTAGCTACCTAGTGCTAAGGAAGATCATAATCCAAGACCACTGGAACCACCCACAGATTATGTCATGTGAAAGTCCAATAGATATGATTTGTGTGTCTTTAATAGGCCTCAGTGCTGTTTCAGAGACTCAGGTAGGCCAGGCAGGCCAAGAGAAGGGGCCCATTAGGATCTTCACATTAATAGGTTTCACCAGGCTGGCACTGAGATCCAAGGCCAAGTCATATGCTAATTCCCCTATCATAACCTCAGAGATTTCCTCACTTGTCTGTCAGCTTGTCTGCCTGTAGAGACTTGTATGTTGCTGTGATGCTGAAAGCTATCCCACTGGTACTTCAGATACCAGCAGCACCACCCATGGTGGACAAATTTTAGCTGAGCTTCCAGATTAGGCAGAAGGGCTCCTGAAATAGCCATGGAAATCCTATGAATAGCTAAGAAGGAGTGTTGCCTGGAGCCAAGACCATAAGTAACCTTTTACAAGATACCCTGAGGGAAAAGTGCAGGATGTGGTGAAAATAGCAGATGTTGAGTCACAGGGCATTGTGACCTTTGAACTGAGATTATCATCTGATAGCAGTCATCAGGGTTGCAGGAGGAACTGAAGACTTCTGGAAAGTCCCTGACCCTTGTCACATTTTTGAACCTCCCCCTCCCATGTGTACATAAGCTACAGCAAAAAATTAAAGACTTGGGAGCTTGATCAGACAACCTGTCTTGCTCTCATCCTTCGTGTCTCTTGTCTCTCCCATTTGTTCACCCCCTACTCTAGGTCCCTGTTGAAAAACCCCTAGGGCTGGGGCAGACTGTCAAATATAGAGCCAGAGAATTAGCTCCCTTGTCTAGAAGGCATTCAAAAGATGACTGGGGAAGAGTTGCTTACTCAGTTAGAGTCTACCTTAATGACAGAAATGAAGAAAAGCCCCTAAGACATCTACTTGCTGATGTGGCACAACTCAAAATAAGAAGTGACTGCAACATAAACATAGAAAGATTGTGTGCATGGCACAGTGTATGGTAGTGTTTCACTCTGTTGTACATAAAGTTGCTATGATTCAGATTCTCCTTGATGGTATCTAACAATAAACCTCAGAGACTACAGTCATGCGCTACCCTATGCTGCCCAAGATTTAGCGGTATTAGTAAAGTCAGATTCTTGGCCACAAAAACTGATGCTAAGCTGGATCACTTGTGAGTCTCACAACCACAAGGACCTGCACAATATCAAGAGTGTACCAAGACCGATGCCATAGATGGTGTGATGCAAGCCAGAATGAGTCCACCCATGAAGGAGTGTGCCTCTTTCCTGATGCAGGAGCAGGACTCTGTCTGTAAGCTATGGCCAAAGTATGGGACTTTGGTTTCTTCCTTGTATTTGATATCACTGAAACAGGCCTAGCACTGAGCTCCAAGACAGTGTCCTGTGCTAGCTTTTGCATTATGCTTCCCAAGTGGGTAGATTCTTGCCTCTCACTCTGCTGCCCAAGGGTAGAGAGGGACAGTAGAGGCAGTTATCCACATGACTATTGCAATTCCAGTGTCTCAATCCATGGGTATTGGTTTGGGTGTAAGGATTGTAGGGCTCTGCCTGACTCTGGAGGTTACTGTGACAAGCCTGATAATGGGTTTCAAGTCTAAGACCTGGAATTTTCACTACCCCAAGTGGGAAGCATCTCTCTCAACACTGTTCAGTGTCAGAAAAGGGTGATACAGGCAACTCTTTCTTTCCTGCTTTTTTTAGTGCTTATTATATTTACATTCTGCTAAAACCAGGTATTATGGTCTCTCATTTGGCTTCCTTAGATCTTATGAAGGTAGTTTGGCTTGATATCTATGGGGAGAAGATCGCTGGAGGATCTTATTAAGCCTCCATGTTCTGATAAGGATCTTAGCCATGATTAGCAAAGTCAGAAGGCTGAGAATATATTCTAAGGCTGTGTGGCCTCTGGAAAGATGTTGAGGTTTGAAAGTAAAGAGAGGAAGCAGGGAGGAGCAGTTGGTGAAATCAGAGGCAGTACCAGTGGGGATATGAAATGGCCAAGGATAGAAAGTAATAAGATTGTGATTCCAGAGTAATACCTGCCTCATTCCATGATTATGAGTTATTGTTAGGTGCTGTCGAGTTGGTGTCTGAATCATAGAGACCCTACATACAACAAATGAAACAATATTATCCTGCTTCTCTGCTGTTCATAGGGTTTTCAATGGCTGGTTGTTTTTTAGGAGTGGGTTGCCTGGTCATTCTCCCAAGCCCATAGCACCTGGTGTTCCCAGACAGTCTCCAATCCAAGTACTAACCAGGTGCAACCCTGCTTATCTTACAAGATCTGATAGGAGCAGACACCACAGTGGTATGGCTACAGGCTGATTATGAGTGTTAATGTGAAAACATTGTCATCTCAATCTTTATTATTTATTAAGCAAGTAATAAATGTTGTGTCATCTCAATACCCTAACATGTCTATCAGCTTGTCATTATGTAGGGGCTTGCAATGTTGCTGTGATGCTGAAAGCTATGCCACTGGTATCTCAGATACCAGCAGTGTCATCCATGGTGGACAGGTTTCAGCTGAGCTTCCAGACTAAGACAGGCTAGGGAGTAGGACCCAGCAAACTACTCCCCCCAAAAAAACTAGCCATCGAAAACCCTATGAATAGCAAAGAAACATTGTCAGAAATAGTGACAGAAAATGAGCTCCCCAGGTTGGAAGTCACTCAAAAGACTACTGGGGAAGAGTTGCCTCCTCAAAGTAGAGTCTACCTTAATGATGGAAAAAAAAATCCCCAGGGACCTCCACTTGCTGCTGTGGCAGGACTCAAAATGAAGAGAAGCACCTGTAAACATCCATTAATAATTAGCCTTTTCAATAAATGGTGCTGGGAAACATGGATATTCATTTGCAGAAGAATGAAAAATGACCCACATCTCTCAATATGCATGAGAGTTACTCAAAATGAATAAAAGACCTCAACATAAAATCAGAAATTTTAAAATTAATAGAAGATAGGATAGGCAATATGCTCTAACATATACACATAGGAAAGTATTTCCTTAATAGGACTCTAATTGCTCAAGAAATAGCAACAAGAATAGATAAATGGGATTACATGAAATTAAAAAGCTTCTGTACAGCAAAGGAAACAATCAAGAATCAAGAAATCCCTACTGAATGGGAAAAAAATATGCATCCTATGCATCAGACAGAGGACTAATTTCCAGAATTTATAAAGAACGCAAGAAAACTGTACCCAAGAAAACAAATAACCCAATACACAAATGGGCAAAAGAACTGAACAGATAGTTCTCAAATGAAGATGCCCATAAAGCCATGAAACACATAAAAAAATGCTCAATATCCCTAGCCATTAGGGAAATGCAAATCAAAACAACTCTGAGATTCCACCTTACCCCAGTTAAGATGGGCCAAGGTCAATAAAACAAATAACAACAAATGCTGGTGAGGTTGCGGAGAAAAGGGAACACCCTTACAATGCTGGTGGAGCTGTAAATTAGTCCAACTACTTTGGAAATCAATATGGAGGTACCTTAGAAAACTAAAAATAGATCTACCATATGACCCAGCTATAACATGATTGGGGATATACCCAAAGGGAGATGAGCCATCATACCACAGAGACACCTGCATCTCCATGTTCAATGCAGCACTTTTCAAAACAGCAAGGACATGGAATCAACCAAAGTGTTCATCAACAGAAAAATGGATTAAAAAAAAAAAAAAACGATGGTACATATACACAATGGAATATGATTCAGCAATCAAAAAAATGAAATTATGTCATTTGCAGCAAAATGGATGGAATTGGAGAAAATTATTTTAAGTGAATGGACACAAGCCCAAAAAGAGAAACATTACATGTTCTCACTCATATGTGGGAGCTGAATCAAAATTAAAAGAAGGAAAAAATCCTATACAGAAAATGGAACATAATAAAAAGCTAAAGCCAATTTAGCAGAGAAGGGACAATTTAGGGAGTGGAAAGAAGAAGGGCGGTATCTAGCAAAAGGAAGAGATGATGGGAGAAAAAAGGAGGGAGAGGAGGAACATGGAGGAGCAAAAAATGTTAGAGACGGTGACCTCAAAGTAAACAGCCAAACTTTAACAGTACGGGAAATAATTATAATAATACCAATAATACCAAAGAATAGTAATAATACAAATGGGCTAGATTATTCATGTACTACTACTGACAATGTAAAAAGATAGATCACTGCAGAAAAAAGCTTGGACCTAAATATAATTGGGATGCTATGGTATATAGAGGGCTGGGATTTAGCTCAGTTGGTAGAGATCTGCACTGCAGTCTCTGAGGTCCCATGTTCAATTCCCAGCACTGCAAAAATAGGAGAAGGACATGGCAATCCACTCCCAAGGCAATCCCGGAACAGTCAGTCATTAAAAACCCTATGAGGGTCACTATGAGTCAGATACCAACTCAACGGCACCTAATAACAACATAGTATATAGAAAAATAATCCCATAAAAAGACATGCAATGCAGAAGAGAGGTCTTTGGTGAGAGAGTAGAAGAAGGGGGAGGAGGTGCACAAGAGGGTAAGGGGGAAGTTACCTGTACAATGTACAATGAAATGCTTATATGGAAATGTCACAGGAAATGCAGTCAGAATGAAACACATTAAGTTGTACATTAAAAATTCCCAATAAAAAATAAAAATAAAAAAATAAAAAATAATAAAAAAAGTCATTTAGATTAGGAAAAATTACAAGCTTCCATATTTCCACCCATATTTACCACTGTAATTCTTAGTCTCATTCTCCTTTCTCCTCCTTTACTTGTTTTCCATCCCTTCCTTCTTGCACTTCTCCTCCTTCTTTGTCTTCTCTATTGCAAGCCTAGCATCTCTAATACAAAAATCTAAAATCTAGAATACTCAAGAATTGGAAAGTTTTTGAGCACTGACACAATATCATAAGTGGAAAATTTCACACTTCACCTTGACAGTCAAAGTCAAAGTATCATAAAAATTATCTTCATGCTATGTGTATAAGGTTTGTAGAAAACAAAAATGAATTCTGAGTTTAGAGTTAGGTCCCATCTCCAAGATATCTCATTATGTACATGTAAATATTCTAAAATTCCAGAAATAAATCCTGAAATGTGAAAATAAATAAATAAATAAAATAATTGGAACAAATGTGTATAGTATGAATCTAGAAAAATTAAAAATCATTAAAAGAGAAATGGAGCACATAAACATTGACATTCTAGGCATCAGTGAGCTAAAATGGACCTGCATGGGATATTTTGAGCCAGATAATCATATGGTATACTATGCTGGGAATGACAAACTAAAGAGAAATGGGGTTATATTCAGCCTCAAAAAAGACATCTCAAGATCTGTCTTGAAATATAATGCTATCAGTGGTAGAATAATATCCTATGCCTACAAGGAAGGCCAGTTAATATGATTATTATTCAAATTTATGTACCCAGTACTAAGGCCACAAATGAAGTAAGGGAAGATTTCTAGGAGCTTCCACAATCTGAAATAGATCAAACTTGCAATCAGGATATATTGATAATTACTGGTGACTGGAATATAAAGCTGGAAAACCAAGAAGGCTCAGTAGCTGGAATATATGGCCTTGGTGACAGAAACAATGCTAGAGACTGCATGATAGAATTTTTTCAGACCAATGACCTTTTCATTGCAAATACATTTTTTTTACCAACATAAATGGCAACTACACACAGGGACTTTACCAGATGGAGCATGCAGGAACAAAATTGACTAGATTTGTAGAAAGAGATGATGAAAAAGCTCCATATCAAATGTCAGAACAAGACCAGGTGCTGACTGTGGACCAGACTATCAATTTCTCATATACAAGTTCAAATTGAAACTGAAGAAAATTAGAACAAGTATAAGAGAACCAAGGTATGATCTTCAGTATATCCCACCTGAGTTCAGAGACCACCTCAAGGACAGGTTTAATGCATTAGACACAAGTGATAGGAGACCAGACAAGCTGTGGCTGACATCAAAGATATCATTCATGAAGAAAGCAAAAGGTCATTAAAAACACAAGAAACAATAAAAGACCAAATTACATGTCAAAAGAGACTCTGGAAATTGCCCTTCAATGTTAAGTAACTAATGTAAAAGAAAGACATGCTGAAGGTAAGAAACTAAACAGAAGATTCCAAAAGGCAGTTTAAGAAGACAAAAATAAATATTATAATGACATGTGCAAAGATCTGGAGACAGAAAACCAAAGGGGAAGAACATGCTCTGTGTTTCTCAAGCTTCAGGAAATGAAGAAAAAATTCAAGCCTCACAATAATGAAAGATTCTACAGGGAAAATATTAAACAATGCAGGAAACATCAAAAGAAGATGGAAGGAATATGAGTCATTATACAAAAAAGGAATGGTAGATGACCAACCATTTCAAGAGGTTGCATATGATATGAAGAGGAACCAATGATATTGAAGGATGAAGTAGAAGCTGCCTCAAAGGAACTGATAAAACACAAGGCTCCAGGAATTGATGGGATACCAATAGAGATGTTTCAACAAACAGATGCAGCACTGGAGGTGCTAACATGTTTATGCCAACAGATTTGGAAAACAGTTACCTGGCCAACTGACTGGAAGACATCCATATTTGTGCTTATTCCCAAAAAAAGAGGATCAAACTGAATGTGGAAACTATCTGACAATATCATTAATATCACACATAAGCAAAATTTTAAAGATCATTTAAAAGTGACTATGCCAGGATATAGACAGGGAACTTCCAGAAAATCAAGCCAGATTCAGAAGAGGGTGGGCAAACAAGGACATCATTGCTGATATCAGGTGGATGTTAGCTGAAAGTAGAGAATATCAGAAAGATGTCTATCTATGTTTTATTGACAATGCAATGGCATTTGACTGTGTGGATCATAACAAATTATCCATAACACTTTGTTGAATGGGAATACCAGAGCACCTAATTGTATTCATGAGGAATCTGTACATGAACCAGGAGGCAGTTGTTCAAATAGAACAAGGAAATACTGCTTAGTTTAAAGTTGAGAAAGCTATGCATCAGGTTTGTATAGTTTCACCATATTGCTTTAATTTCTATGCTGAGCGAATACCCTGAGAAGGTGGACTTTATGAAGAAGAACACAGCATCAGGATTGGAAGAAGACTCATTAAGAACGTGCGTTAAGCAGATGACAAAACTCTGCTTGCTGAAAGTGAGGAAGATTTGAAACATTTACTGACGAAGATAAAAGAACATAGCCTTCAGTTTGGGTTGTGACCCAACATCAACAAAACAAAAATCCTGACAACTGGATCAATATGCAACTTCACAATAAATGGAGAAAAGATCGAGGTTGTCCATGGTTTTGTTTTATGTGGTTCTACAAATACCCATGGAAGCAGCAATCAAGAAATGAAAAGACACATTGCTTTGGGAAAAGCTGTGGCAAAAGATCTCTTTAGAGCATGGAAAAGTAAAGATGTCATATTGAAGACAAAGGTGTTCCTCACTCATGCCATGGTATTTTCAGTTGCATCATATTATTGTGAAAGCTGGACATTGAACAAAGGAAACAGGAGAAAAATTGGTGCTTTTGAATTATGGTGCTGGAGATGATTATTGAATATACCATGGACTGCCAAAAGAACCAACAGTTCTGCCCTAGAAGAAGTGCAACCAGGGTGCTCTTTTCTAGCAAGGATGGCTACACTATGTCTTATCTATTTGGACATGTAGTCAGGAAGGGCCAATACCTGAAGGAGGACATCATGTTTGGGAGACTGGCAAGTCAACAAAAAAAAAGGAAAACCCTCCACTAGATAGATTGACGCAATGACTGCAACAATGGGTTTAAACATAAATAAGATCATGTGCCTGGCACAGACTTGGGGAGTGTTTCAATCTGCTGCACACAGGGTCACTATGAGTCAGACTTGACTCAATGGAGCCTAACAATAACAAGTAATGTTTACCTGTGTATACATATTGCATTAACAATATTTATCACTTAGTCTCTCATATTTTAAACTATACATGCACACAATATTGAAGACAGGTATTGTTGTTGTTGTTCAGTGCCATCAAGTTGTGTCCAACTCATAGTGACCCTCATAGGGTTTTCAATGGCTGATTGTTTTGGGATTGCTTTGGGAGTGGATTGCCACATCCTTTTCCCATTTTTGTGGTGCTGAGACTCGAACTAGGGACTTCAGAGACTGCAGAGTGGTGCTCTACCAACTGAACTAAATCCCAGGTGAAGACAGGTATAGTATATAATATTGTAATGTACAAAATAATGTCCTTGTATGAAATGTATGTATAAAATATATGTAATATATACATACATAAATATATATGTAATGTATAAACTGATATATGATGCATTACATATAGCATATAACGTGTATCACACATATTATAGTGAGATGCTATGTGTTATACTCTACTATTCTATTCTACAACTAGTTGTTTTTTGTTTGTTTTTTTTGCAATGCTGGGGGTTGAACCCAGGGCTTCACACTTGCGTGCTTTTCAAGTGCTGTACCACTGAGTTGCACCTCCATCCCATTTTTTTTTTTTTTTTTTTTTACTTTTTGAGACAGGATCTTGCTAAATTAGGCAGACTTCCCTTGGTCTCAAACTTGTGATCCTCCTGCCTCTGCCTCTCACATCACTGGAATTACAGGCATGTGCCACTGTGCCTGGCTGCACTAGATTTTTTAATTTCAATGTTATAGCTTTAAAGTTTATTTTTACTGATATATATCCTATGATATATTTATTTTTACCACTGCTTACTATTCCAGTATATGAATATACCAAAGGTGGCTTCAGCTGTATTTTACTTCTCAAACTAGGTTGGGTGTTTCATGGGTTAACTATATTATTCATTATACTTCTTTGTAAGTAGTAAATATTTACCAATAAAGCTAAAAGAAAATGAAGCAGGTTGTCCAGTATGTGATTTATTCCATCTTCCATACAGACAAAATCATATACAACCTTTTGGAGGTTACTTAAGGCCTGTGTGGTTCAATCTTGGGAGATATTCCTTTAACTAACTGGATCATGATAATTATTTTCCATGATGTGTACATCTATCAAATCATCACATTGTACAACTTAAATATATGCAATTGTATTTGTAAATTATGTCTCAATAAAGCTGGAAAACATAAGCAAAATAAAATGAAAATGAAAACCAAGTAAAAAAAAAACAATTTCATATGGGTTATATGCTCCTGACATCTTACAAGCTAAGGTAGTGTGGAATTTGATCTCAGGTGGTAGAGGCAAGGCAGAGAGAGAGAGCTGAGGGAATGTAAACAAAACTGAAAAAGTAGCAGGTACCATCAAAGGTCTATACTGACTCATATATAATAGTGAATATTTTTCTAAACTGGTTATATTCTATTTTCTCTTCTTTTTTAATTTAAATGAATTGTTTCATAGGTTTGTCTATCAGAAAATATATTCAAATTCCCTAAACTGACATTTATTGACTATTTCTTAAAAGAGGTATAAAGGAAAGAAAATTCAGTACCACAACACTGAAATTCAAATGATATTCTTAAGATTATAAAATGCTACTTCTTTACCAAAAAGCTTTTTATGAGATTAAGTTCACAAGATCAAGTAAATGTATTTGTGATCTTTCAAACCAAATATTTCAATAATAGAAGAGAGGAAAAGAAATAGGACAAGAATGATAAGCATGAGTGAAACAGGATTTAACAATGCTCCCACTGGATATGGATCTGGCTGGCTGATATATTTATCTATTTATCTTTTGTTAAAGCTATAATACCATGCATATGATTTTAGTCATCATTTGCCTGAGCATGGTTTTGTTTCCTTTACATCCTCAATCTGCAAGGAAATTAAGCATTTGTTATTTTAATTTACTATCCATGGTATTCTGTATTTCTCCTTTCACCTATATTCAGAACCAGTGATATACCAAAAATCTCCATCCACTAAGAGACAATTCTCTCCCTTGCCTTGTATTCCTAGTCAAAAATTAATTTCAAAGAACAGAAAGGGATAATACTTCTGTTTGGATCTTATCTTAATAGAATTTCATATCACAATCATATCTTAGTATGATGAAATTTTCTGTAAAGCTTTAGGCTCCATATTTTTTAAATGTTTCTCTGAGAATGCTTTATGGATAGTGAACTATACCTACAAATTTAATAACCCTATGAGTGTGTGTGTGTGAAAGCTAAATGTTTATGCTTTCAAAATAAGTTTCAGTATATCATAGAATGAGCTTCTAACAATTATAAGAAATTTATTATAGTCACCATTAAAAGTCAATCTCTACCTTCCCTACAGTGGTGATTGAGTATGTTCCATGGAGCACTAACAATTCTCCAGCTTATCTGCAGCCTTGTTTATGTTCTAAGCTAATGCACATAGAAATGCAGATGTCCCTTTACTTTGTATGATTTAATAATTGACTCATAATTTACTCATAATTTACTATCTCAATGGAATTTCATCACAAACTGTGCTCATCTTCCCATTAACTTTGACAAGAATTTTTAAATGGCAGGAAGAAATAGATGCAGTAGACAAAATTTGAGAACCACTATCCTAAATCATGGAGTTTTGTTCAAAATTACACGTCAAAAAATGATAAACACATAAAGATCAGAAGCCCAAATTTTGGCAATACCCATCAAAAAGTCTTAAAATGATGCATGTCCTTTCATCTAGTGATTCCACTCCTATAAATTTATTCTAAGTACATAATCACAGATATACAGAGATACAACTATGGCAATGTTCATCACAGTCCCATTCATAGACATGAAGAATTTTAATAACTAATATCCAATGAAAAGGACTTGGTTGAATGTTAGTGTCCATATGACTTCATAATATACTGCAAAAAATATATTTGCATAAAAATATTTAATATTAAGTGGAAATAGCACAGGTGCTTCAAATTGTCAGTATCCATGATCTTTTGTCCTCCTATAACAGAATCTTGATTTTATTTAGAATAACAGAAAGTCGAGCTAAATACTAAAAGGATAAACCCATTAATGCATATATATGTGAACCTTGTTTGAAGAGCACCGAGGAGAGCTTTGCTTCTTTCTTTCTTTCTTTCTTTCTTTCTTTCTTTCTTTCTTTCTTTCTTTCTTTCTTTCCTTCTTTCTTTCTTCCTTCCTTCCTTCCTTCCTTCCTTCCTTCCTTCTTTTAATCTTTCTTTCCTTCCTTTCTTCCCTCCTTCCTTTTGTGCTGGGGATCAAACTCAGACCTTGAGTCTTGTGCTAGGCAAATGCTCTACCACCAAACTATATCCACAGGCCCAGTAGAGCTTTTTGGAAGCTGAACACAGCTTCTATCTGAAATCTCTTTTGTCCACCTTGCTCTTCCAGCCTGGAAAATAGACTTTGTTGCTGGAGTTGCAGAACCTCTTTTGTAACGTAGGGAATGGCAGCCACATGAAAATACAGTAAAGCAATAAATTAGAGGAAGCCTGGGCTCCTGAGAGTCTGTGGAACCATTTCTTCAGGCATGAAATATCCACTCTGAACTTCTTTCTATGAATGAAAACAACTCTTAATTTGTTTAAGAAATTATCATTATGTCTCTGCTAATATAAATTGAGTGAGATTTTTTACTAACACAACAGACTTCTCCAAAAGTTAAAATATAATTCAATTTTTATAAATAAGTATGCAAGTTCACATATACATAAGCATATGCATAAATGTGTGTATATGTATTGTACACGCACATTATGATTTGTATCAAACTGTTGATAGTGGCTAAAGAGAATGCAAGTGGTTTTATGTTACAATTTTTGATTACTTAGAAAACACTATAATAGAAAATTATTATACATATATAAATAATCATTTTACATATGTATACATGACCATAATTTAAAAACAATGGGTTTTAAGTCCTTATTAAGATTATTAAATAAAATCACCACTGGGAAAAGAAAAGTCTGATTAGCTTGTGTTTGCAAGGACATAAAGGAAAAGTTTGATTTAAGATTTATATACAGATCCAGCAGCGTGTGTTGGCACATGCCTGTAATCCCAGCGGCTTGGGAGGCAGAGGCAGGAGGATCACAAATTTGAGACCAGAGGTAGTCAGCATAAGTTAGTGAGAATCTGTCTCAAAAGGTGAAAAAAAAAAAGGGCTGGGGGCGCAGCTCAGTGGTCTAGCACTTGCAAAGCATGCAGGTGTGAGGACTTGGCTTCAACCCCCAAGTACCACAAAAAAAAAAAGAAAGAAAGAAAGAAAGAAAAATTTATATACAGATCCCAGAATAACTCTACCATATCATATGTTATGGCTTACAAAAGAGAAAAACTGGAAAAGAGAATTTGTACCAGGTAGGCTACATGTTGCATAGAAAACCACAGTCCTACTAACTTCTGTGATAAATGTTCTGTATGGGTAGGATGCTATGAAATAAGGATCTCAAAGCAGTCTGGTGTCTATTTGGTTAAGGTGATGGGCAAAGTGACTTCATCAGAACAGCTTCACAGAGTACATGCTATGTTTTGATTATTTGTTTCCCTCCAAAATCCATGCTGAAAGGCCTTCAGGATATGATTAGGTGGTCATGAAGTCATCCCTCATAACTGGGATTAAGGCTGTAATACCAGAGGCTTTACACAGCATTCAACCCTTCTGCCTTTCTACTTTTCACCATAGGAGGACACAGAATTGAGCCACCATCTTGGAAGCAGCAAGGCCAGATACCCATTCCTTGACAGACAGCCAAACTTGTTATCTCCTTGATCTTAGACCGTCTAGCCTCCAGAACTGAGAGAAATACATTTCTAACATGTAAAAATTACCTAGTCTCAGGCATTTTTATAAAAGCAGTACAAACAGACTAAGCATACCAACAGTGGAGGGTTACTGTTGCAATTTGGGATTGCCAACTAAAAAGCATGGAAAAATATTTGGGTTGACTAAGAACATCTGTTGTAAAGCTATTCTTCCAGCTCTTTTCAAAACACTACTAAAATTTAAATATCTTCATGCAAACTTTGCAAATTTTCACTTCTTGTTGTGAACGGTTCCCACAAAGACTTCACATGACCTGAGTGAATCCAACTCTATTACTGAAAACATATTAATACAGACTTATTTTATAAGAAAAATGTAAAATATACTATACATATAAAACACATCAAAAGTAGAGACAAGACTAAAAACTAAGATTACTTACTCTCTTTTTGAGAAGTTCCTGATTACAATAACAGTATTGTTTTAATGAAATAATCTCAATAACAAGAATATTACAGAATAAAATAGAATATCTATTAGAAAATACTAATCACACACACAAAAATTTTTTTCCATAGGTTCCAGCCAATTTAGTAAGTCCATAAAAAGAAACAACATAGAGATCTGTAAATGTTAAGGACAAAATAAATAAATAATTTACAGGATAAATGATTATCTAGTGGAAAATATAATAAAATGAATTTATAGAATTTATAGGATATTCAAATAAAATAGGCAGATATGCAAAATACAGACAAAAATTCTTATCAGCTAGGCACATCCAGTCACAAAAGTCCAAATGCTGCATGATTCCACTTACATGAGGTCTGCAGTGGTCAAACTTACAGAGAGTATAAAAGTGGTTGCCAGGACACTAGGGAGGGGAAAAAGTGAAGTTGCTGTGTGCTTAGTATAGATTTCCAGGGACATGAGGTAGAAAAGTTTATTGATGTGCTGTCCAACAATATGCATATAGTTAATAAAATGCTGTGCACTTAAAATGTTAATAGGGCAAATTTCAAGTTAAGTTATCTTTACCACATTTTTTAATTTAAAAAATTTATTACAAAATTTATAAAAATCATGAACAGGTAAGAATAATTAATGAATTGAAAAAATGGCAGAAAAAATGTTCAGCTTCCCTATTAATCAGAAAGATTCATATTAAGTTGACAGGCATCTCATATTTCAAATGATGAAAGTTAAGGATAGTTGAAGTTAATGCGGACAAGAAGGACCAGGTGCTCTCCCACACTAGAGATGGGACTTTAAATTAACACAGACTGTGTAGGAGACAATTAAACACGATGTATCAAAAATCATAATACCATACAAATTCTTCACTCAGAAATGTAATTTTTACCTTGTATTCTATCCTAAAGAAATCCTGGGACATCATTTCTGGTATTTTGTTACAAAGTTAAGATTTTTAAGTTTGAAAATCATTTGATTATACCAAAAATGGAAGCTACCGAAAATGTAACAGCAAGTATTCAGTCAACTGTGGAGCACTCACACCATACAGTCATACGTAAAGATTTTAAACAGTTGTATAAAAGTTGTTTAAAGAAAGAAAAATGTGTCAAAAAGCAAGATACAGGATTGTGATCTCATTTGGAATTTGTTTGCTTTTGACTATTTATGCACATGAACAATTCAAATAGTTAACAGTGATTATTCTGAATGAAGAAACTACAAAGAATTTTAATTTTGTTTTGGCTTGTTTGGTCTTCAATATTTTATCATTACAATGCATTACCTTGACAATAATTTTAAAATAAAATAATGTAATAAAGAAATAAATCGTACATGGAAAGCAAACCTTAAATCACATTTCTCCACTTTTGGCATTTAGTCTAGTTGATGCAAGTTAATAGTGTAATTTCCCAACTGGGCATTAATGAATTTGTACTAAAAGTTATTGTGATTTTTTTATCCTTCAATTTTGATGGATGTGATCCTTTATCCCCAGTAATAAAGACAATAAGCAATCAAAAGTTATGTTTCCAGGCTGCTTGTACAATATTCAGAAATATATGTATCCATTTTACTTTGAAAAATTTTGCCTTGCTTCTTTTAGTCCTCAGGTATAAATCAGTGCCTTTCTCAAGTGGAACACAAAGAAAAAGAGAGCACCTTGATTGATGTCATCTTTCCCAGATACATATTTGATTTTAGTTCCTATCTTTGCATCATTTCATTGCAAACTGTGTGCATATTTTTTCATGTCTGTTATTACAGAGACATATAAGTTAGTTTCACCTTCTATAATTTTGCTGGCATTTTAATTACCCATTGCCACCTGCCTACAAATTCAGAACTGGTTTAAGCTTAGCATGTAATAAAAAGGGAGCTAAGTGTAGTGCATTTCTCCCCAATATCTTTCTTCTCACTTTTGACAACTCTGTGGCATTCTATAGATATCGCAGTTTGCTTACTTTTGACTGATTTATACCCATGAACCATACATTTTGTTTATCATTCTCTACAGAAATCTTACATTTGAAAGGAAGTTTGGGCTGCAAACTTCCCTTTAACATTACGGAAAGCTGAGTTATCCAGACTGCATTTCAATGACTCGAAGATAATGAATTCTCATTTTATTCATCAATTCAAATGATATGATATAGCATCTTAGCAGGGTGCAGTTTTTCTAATACTGTCAAGCTATGTTCATTGAATGATATGGAGAAACATTGCAGAAAGCTGAGCACAACTGCAAAGGAGTTAGGGTAGGGGTAGGTATTGACATAGAAAAAAAGAAAGATCTGCAAAGTCAAACCTTTTCCAAACACAGATTACATCTCTGAGTCTTTGGTTCTCATTTATTTATCTTCCTTGTTCCCATTCCTCCAAGTAAAGCATGTTAAGATCCTCTAACCCATAAATCTCTTAATAACTTGCCCAGGGGAATGTTGATCTTTCTTAGATGCTGCCAAATTAGAGCTTATTTGCAATGATTAGTGGCTTCCTTCATAAACTCCGGAGGGAAGGAATTAGAGACTGAAGGAGATATGTTTTTATTTTTTCTGATCTAACCCAGAGCTGACTGTCATAGGAACACATTTGATATGTTTGCTTAGCCCATACTATGATTAATTTAATATTTGAACAGTGTCTAAATATAAAAATTATAGGATTCTCACAGCTATTGAGACTTTTGACTCTTCTTAAAATATCAAAGAACTAGATACAATGGACATAGCAACAGTGGCCAGGATTTGATTAACAACTGTTATCTTTGGAAGGACAAGTTTGCCACAGTCTTTACTGGGCTCCTGTCACCACCTCTGTTATCTCTCTGGCCACATTATATACTGAATTTTTACAATTCCTGCATAGAAGCCTTCAGGCACTACCTTACAATGGCTTCCTGGATATATTTAAAATGATATGTCTGAACTGGTAGTTATCTGAGCAAATGTTACTTGGTCAGTTCAAAAAAATGTAGTGCTATGTAGAAACATGAGAATAATAGTGAAGGCATAGGTGAGCATATTGCCCAAAAACTACCAAAGAAAATATTTGTATAACTTCTGAAACCTCATAGCACTATCATGATATCACTAATGTAATGGTGATATAAAAGGATAAAGTTCTGTAAAGGTCACAAAAAAAGTACTAATATAAATAATGAGTGGTGAAAAGTCATGCATGCTTTATTAGAACTAAATTGATGATAGTACCTTATTCATGCTGTTTCTCACCAGCTGCTTTTCTTCATCTACTTCAAAAATAATAAGGAAAGTTTTTTTTCTCATGAGTATGCTTGAAGAGCTTTGCCTATTTACTGCACACATTTCTTTTCTAGTTTCTTTCTAAGTAACTACAATACTTAAAAACCACAATAGGGAAACATTTCCTTCCCCCACTTTCTGTCTCTCCCTCTTTCCCTCCCGCCCTCTCTGCTTTCCCACTCTCTTTTCCTTCTCTCATTTCCCATTCTGTCTCTTCCTTTCCTCTCCCTCCCTATTTCTTCTCCTTCCTCTCTCCTTATCTGTCTCTTTTATTTTACTCAGAATTCCTGAGACTAAATGAGAATCTGTGTCCCTAGGGGATTGTCCCCAGCAGTAGGTAACACATTTGAAAAACACATTGAATGAGACTCTCTGATTGCAGGCCTAGGATCTGTTGGCAGAGATTGACAACCATAAGATTGACACCCAAAGCCTTGAAGAGCAATGATAATTCAGCAACTTGGTCAGAGCCACCCGTCCTCCTCAAATATTTCACTACTTCAATAGTAGGGTGAGATTTTGGCACCTGTATATAATAGAGGGCATAACACATGCAAACTATACATGGCAGAAGTCAGAACATAGGAGCAGTATTCAGACAAAAGCACTTGGCTCTACTTCTCAAATCATATATTTATTTACCTCCCCAATGCTTTCCCCACAGAGACTACTTATTTTTCTGGTTGATATAAATTATATTTTTTCTGGTTTAAAGGGCAAGTTTGGTGAAAATTTAGTAAGCTCAAAAGAAAATGAATCTACTCAAGGTCATACTTTGGCTCTCATACACTTGTTCTAATTTTCTTCAGCTTCAGTTTGAACCTGCATATGAGAGGTTGATGGTCTGATCCACAATCAGCACCTGGTTTTGTTCTGACATTTGATATTGAGCTTTTCCATCATCTCTTTCCACAAATGTAGTCAGTCTGGTTCCTTTATATTCAGTCTGCTGAATTCCATGTGTATAGTCACCATTTATATTAGTGAAAAGATGTATTTGCAATGAAAATTTCATTGGTATGAAAAAATTCTATCATGCAATCTCCAGTGTTGTTTCTCTCATCAAGGCCATATTTTCCAACTGCTGAGCCTTCTTCTTTGTTTCCAACTTTTGCATTCCAGTCACCAGTAATTATCAGTACACACTGATTGCATGTTTGATCTACTTCAGATTGCAGGAGCTTCTAAAAACTCTGCCCTATCTTTATTTGTGGCCTTAGTAGTAGGTGTGTAAATTTAAATTATAGTCATGTTAGCTGGCCTTCCATATAAGGTGTATGGATATTATTCTGTAACTAGCAAGATTATACTTCACGACAGATCTTGAGATGCCTTTTTTGATGGTGAATGGAATTCATTTGTTTAGTTTGTCATTCTCAATGTAGTAGATCATATGATTATCTGATTCATAATGGCCCATGCCAGTCCATTTCACATCACTGATGCCTAGAACGTTGATGTTTATATGTTTCATTTCCATTTTGACCTATTTCTAATTTTTCTAAATTCATAGAACATACTTTCCATGTTCAATTATTAACAAATGTTTGGTTGTTCCTCTTCATTCTGAGTCATGTCACAGCATCAAATGGAGGTCCCTAGGGCTTTACACCATTTTCATCATTAAGATAGACTCTACTTTGAGGGGGGCTGGTATTTAGCTCAGTTGGTAGAGCTCTGCAGTCTCTGAGGTCCTGAATTCAATTCCCAGCACTAAAAAAATGGGAGAAGGACATGGCAACCCACTCCCAAGTCAACCCCGAACAATCTGCCATTGAAAACCCTATGAGGGTCATTCTGAGTTGGACATGACTCAATGGCACCTAACAACAACTACTTTGAGGAGGCAACTTTCCCATACTCATCTTTTGAGTGGTTTCCAACATGGGGGGCTCATTTTTCAGCACTATCTCAGACAATATCTTTGGCCATAGCACTCTAACATCCAATCCTGCCTAATCTCAGAAGCTAAGCAGGGTTGGCCTGGTTAGTCCTTGGATGGGAGACCACTTGGGAATACCAGGTACTGCAGGCTAGGAAGAGGAAACTGGCAATCCTCTCCCAAAACAGTTTGCCATTGAAAACCCTGTGAATAGCAAAGAAGCATTGACAATAGTGTGGGACAAGGCACAGTGTTAGAGTGTTTTTCTCTGTTGTGGATAGAGTCTCTATTAGTGGGACATGATTCAACAGTACCTAATAACAACAACATATATGACAGTTTTTCTGTGCTATTCATAGGGTTTTCAATAATTAATTGGGGAATCAGATGCCAGGACCTACTCCTTAGTCTCTTAGTCTGGAAGCTGAACTGAAATCTGTCCACCATGGGTGACCCTGCCAGTATCTGTAATACTGGTAGCATAGCTTACAGCATCACAGCAACATGTAAGCCCCCACAGTATAGTAAACTGTGTTCAGAGACCACTTCAGGAACAGGTTTGATGTGTTAGACACTAATGATAGAACAATAGATGAGATGTGGCATGACATCAAAGACATCATTTGTGAGGAAAGCAAATGGTTATTAAAAAGACAGGAAAAAAAAGAAAATACCAAATTACATGTCAAAAGACACTAAAACTTGCCCTTGAACATTCAGAATCTAAAGTAAAAGGAAGGCATGATGAAGTTAAGGAACTAAATAGAAGATTTCAAAGGGCAGCTCGAGAATAAAAAAAATGAAAAAGGAAGCTGGGCATGGTGGCTCATGCCTATAATCTCAGCAACTCAGGAGGCAGAGGCAGGAGGATCACAAGTTGGAGACCAGAGACAATCAGTGTAACTTAGAGAGACCCTGTCTCAAAATAAAAGTAAAAAAAAAAAAAAAAAAAAAAAAAAAAAAAAAAAAAAAAAAAGTAAATAAACAATTGGCTGGGAGTGCAGCTCAGTGGTGCAGCACTTGCAAAGCATGCAAGCACAAGGCTCTGGGTTCAACCCCCAGTACAGAAAAAAAAAAAAGAAAGAAAGAAAAGTAAAAGAAAAAAAGAAAGAAAAAAAAGGGAAATATAACGACATATGCAAAGAGCTGGAGATAGAAAACCAAAAGGGAAATACACACTCTCTTTTTCTAAAGCTTAAGGATTTGAAGAAAAAAATCAAGCCTCAAATGGCAATAATAAAAGATTCTACAGGGAAAATATGAAATGATGCAGGAAACATCAAGAGAAGATGGAAGGAATACACCGAATCCTTGTACCAAAAAGAATTGGTGAATGATCAACCATTTCAAGAGTTTGCATATGATCAGAAACTAATGGTAAGGAAGGACAAATTGGAGGGTGCCTTGAAGTAATTGGTGAAACATGAGGCTCCAGGAATTGAATACCAATAGAGATGTTTAAACAAGCAGCACAGCACTGGAGGCACCCACTTGTTTATGTCAAGAGATTTTCTATTTGGACACTGGCTGTAAGAGATCCATATTGCTGCCTACTCCCAAGAAATGGGATTCAACCAAATGTGGAAATTATTGAATGGCATCATTAATATCACACACAAGCAAAATTTTACTAAGGATTATTCAAAAGCAACCACAGTAGTGTATAGACAGGGAACTACCAGAAAATCAAGCCAGATTCAGAGCAGCATGTGGAGCCAAAGACACAACTGCTGATATCTGGTGGATATTAGCCCAAAACAGAAAATATCAGAAAGATATTCTGTCTATGTTTTATTGGCTATGCAAAGGCATTTGACTGTGTGGATCACAACAAATTATAAATAACATTTCAAAGAATGCAAATACTATAGCACTTAATTGTACTCACGAGGAATCTGGACATGGACCAGGAGGCAGTTGTTCAAGTAGAACTAGGAAAGCAATGCCTGGTGTAAAGTCGAGAAAGGTGCATGTCAGGTCTGTAACCTTTCACTATACCTCTTCAATTTTTATGCTGAGCAAATAAAGTGAGAAGCTGGACTTTATGAAGAAGAATGTGGCATTAGGATTGGAGAAAAACTTGTTAACAATCTGCACTGTGAAAATGACACAACTCTGCTTGCTGAAAGAGAAGAGGAGTTGAAACATTTGCTGATGAAGATCAAAGAACACAGCCTTCATTACAGATTGTAACTCAAAACAAAACAAAAGTCCTTGCAACTGGGTCAGTAAGCAACTTCATGATAAATAGAGAAAAGATTAAAGTTGTCCAAGATTTTGCTTTACTTGGTTCTACAATCAACATCCACAGAAGCAGCAATCAAGGAATCAAAAGACACATTGTATTGGAAAAGCTGTTTCAAAAGACATCTCTAAAGTCGCTGAACCGGGTGGTGCACTCCTGTAATTCCAGCAATTTGGGAGGCAGATATAGGAGGATAGCAAGTTTGAGACCAGGGGCAGTCTGCGTAATTTAGCGAGACCCTGTCTCAAAAAAAAAAAAGGGGGGGTGGGGGTGAAGCTCAGTGGTCCAGCACTTGCAAAGCAAACAACCATGAGGCCCTGGGTTCAACCCCCAGTACCACACACACACAAAAAAAGGATATCTCTAAAGTATTGGATAGTAAAGAGGTTACATTGAAGATGAAAGTGTGCCTGACCCACGCCATGGTATTTTCAGTCTCATCATATAGTTGTGAAAGTTAGGCATTGAATAAGGGAGATAAGAATATTGTTGCTTTTGAATTATGGTGCTGGAGATGATTACTGAACATACCATGTATTGCCAAAAGAACCAATAGGTCTGTCCCAGAAGAATTGCAACCAGAGTACTCCTTGATAGCAAGGATGGTTAGACTGCCTTGTGTATTTTGGACATGTTTGTTCCATGGAGAAGGACATGACATTTGAGAGAGAGGCAGGTCAACCAAAAAAAAAAAAAAAAAAGGAAGACTCTCACCTACATGGATTAACACAGTGTCTGCAACAATGGGCTTAAGCATTAAAAAAAATCATGTGCTTGGCAAAATATCAGGGAGAGTATTGTTCTGTTGTACATAGGGTCACTATGATTTGAACGCAACTTGACAGCATCTAAGAAAAATAAAAGAAAATAATAATTTAAAGGTCTATCTAAATCATGATTCTTAAAATGTATTCCCTCTATCTTTTTAAAATCTATAAGAAAAGGAATTTTGTGTTTACTTTGCGGTCATTATTACTGTTATGATTTTTCAATCAACAAAATGGTATAATTACATAGGCAGATTCATAACCTACTATTCTCAAGGTTTCATTGACTCATGTTCCTAAATGTGTTTTTTCAGTATTTTTAAACTGTTTTAATTAGTAATTTTTAATGCACAAGTTAATGGGTCTCATTATGACATTTCCATACATGCATTTCATTGTACATTGCTCACATTAACTTCCCCCTTACGCTGTCATGACCCTTCTCTCTCTTCACCTCCCTCCCCAACAATGGTCTCCTTTCTGCTTCCATGTCTTTTTTGTGAGTATCTTTTTCTTTTTCTACATATGTACACCATGATTTTGCCATAAGGGAAGATACGTGATATATTTTTTTCTCCCATACTTTTTCTTCTTGCCTCCTCCCCTTTTTCTTTAGTCCATTATCTTTCTCTACTTAACTCTCGGCTTTCATGATCTATATGTTTTAATAATGAATATATGGTGACGTTTAACTCCACATACGAGAGAAAACATGCAATGTTCGTCTTTCTATGTCTGGTTTAATTTGCTTGAAATGATGATCTCTAGTTCCATCCATTCCCCAGCAAATGCCATAATTTAATCCCACTTTATAGCTAAATACAATTCCAAGGTTTATATACTCCATAATTTCCTTATCCACTCATCTGTTGATAGACATATAGGCTGATTCCATATCTTGATTATTATGAATGATGCTGTAATAAACATGGATAAGAAGATATCTGTATGGTATATTCCCTTATATTCCTTCAGATACATCCCCAGGAGTGAGATAGTCAACTCATATGGCAGCTCTATTTTTAGTTTTCTGAGATACCTCCATGCTGATTTCCATATTGGTTGCACCATCCTGTATTCCCACCCACAATATATAAGTGTTCCTTTCTCCCCACATCCTCATGAGCATTTGTTTTGTTGATGGTAGCCATTCTGACTGGAGTGAGATAACATCTCAGTGTACTTTTGACTTGCATGTCTCTGATGGCTAAAGATGTTGAAAATTTTTGCATAGGATTATTGGCCATTTATATTTCTTCTCTTGAGAATCCTCTGTTCCCTTCTTTTGCCCATTGTTTGATTGGATACTTTGCTTTTATGGTGTTTATCTTTATATATTCCAGATATTAATCCCCTGTCTGATATATACCTGACAAAGATTTTCTCCCATTTTGTAGGTTGTCTCTTCACTCTGATAAAGTATGTCCTTTGCTATGCAAATCTTTTTAATTTCATGGAATTCTATTTGCCAATTCTTGCTATTATTTCCTGTGCTTTTGGGGTCCTATTCAGAAACTCCTTGCCTATGCCTGTCATGAAGTGTTGCCCTTATGTTTTCCTTTAGCAGTTTCAAAGTTTCAGATCTTACACTAAGATCTTTAGTCCATTTTGTACTGATTTTTCTATAAGGTAAAAGGGATCTAATATCAGTCCTCTGCATTAGGATATCCAGTTCTCCCAGCACCATTTGTTGAAAGGGTATCTTTTCCCCAATTTATATTTTTGGCACCTTTGCCATATATCAGGTGGCTGTAACTGCATGGATCCTCTGGGTCCTCTATTCTGTTCCATTGGTCTACATGTCTGTTTTTGTGTCAATATCATGCAGGGTTTTTTTATTACTATAACTTTGTAGTATAATTTGAAATCAAGAATTGTGATGCCTCCTGCATTGTTCTTTCCACTCAGGATCACTTTAGCAATTTGGGGACTTTTGTGTTTCCAAATGAATTTTTTGATTGATTTCTCTACTTCTGTGAGGACTCTCATTTGAATTTTGATAGAGAATGCACTAAATCTATAGATTGTTTTCATTAATATAACTATTTTCACAATATGGATTCTTCCAATCCATGAGCATTGGTGATCTTTCCACCTTCTGGTGTTTTCTTTAGTCTCTTTCTTTAGTGTTTTAAAATTTTCAGTGCAGAGGTCTTTCATCTCATTGGTTAGGTTTATTTCCAGGTATTTTATTTGTTTTGAAGTTATTATGAATGGAATCATTATACTGGTTTCTTTCTCTGCCTGATCATGATTGGTCTAAAAAAAAAGGTACTGATTTTTGTATGTTAATTTTGTATCCTGCCACTTTGTCAAAAGTGTTTATCAGCTCTAAGAGTTTTCTGGTGGAGTCTTCTGAGTCTTTTATGTATGAGATCATGTCATCTACCTATAGGAATAATTTGACTTCTTCCTTTCTTATTTGAATCCCTTTTATTACTATCTCATGTCTTATTTCTGTGGCTAATAGTTCAATTACTACACTGAATTATAGTGGAGATAATAGACACCCTTGTCTTTTTCCTGATTCTAGGAGAAATGCTTTCAGTTTTTCCCCATTTAGTATGATGTTGGTAGTGGGTTTTCCATATATTGCCTTTGTTATGTTGAGGCATATTCCTTTGGGCTGGGATTTGGCTCAGTTCGTAGAGCACAGCGCTGCAGTCGCTGAGGTCCCTCTGAGTTCAATCCCCAGCACCACAAAAATGGGAGAAGGGCCTGGCAATCCACGCCCAAGGCAATCCTGAAACAGTCAGCCATTGAAAACCCTATGACGGTTGCTATGAGTTGGATACTGACTCGACGGCATCTAACAACAATATATTCCTTTAATTCCTACTTCTTTTCAAAGCTCTTATCATACAAGGATGTTGAACTTTGTAAAGGCTTTTCCTGTATCAATTTAAAGGATCATGTGGTATCTCCTTCTGAGTCCATTTGTACGCTGTATTATGTTTATTATCTTGCATATGCTGAACCAGCCTTGCACCCCTGGAATGAATAAATAGTATTTGCCTGAAATGTGAAGGGGGTCAGAAAAAGGGAAGACAGGAGGATGCCCCAAGAGTCAAGTAAAAGAAAGGAAAAAGACAGTCTAGAAAGGAAATGAATGTTAGAAAGAGGGAAGGAAAGGAACTAAAGATAATAAGAAATCACTGCATGATAAACAAAATGATATGCAAACAGAATTAGGTTATCTTTAGCAGACCAATAAGGGGTAGTGAACCTAAAAAATTTAAAGTATACTGAAGAGAAAAATAGGGATACAGAAAAGGGGAGGGAGGCTGAAAGAGAAAGAAACAAAAGAAGAAACACTAAAGAAAATAACTAAAGAAGAAACGGAAAATAAAAAGCAAAAACAAAACAAAAAGAGAGACAGACACCAAGTTGCTCCCCTGAAATTTCAGTGTCTCTAGAAGCTGAAACAGGAAGATCTTGAGCCCCAGGCCAGAGGCAGCCTATACAATTCAATGTGGTACTGCCTCCAATCAAAAATGAGAAAAAGACTGGAGACACTACACCTTGGCACTGCAAGTACCCCTGTACAGCACGAAGGAAAAAAGGATTTAAAAGGAAAAACAAAAGCAAATGCACAGAAAGAAAAAAATCCCCAAAAACAGATGAAGAAGAGGAGGAGAAAGAAGAAAAAGAAGTGAAGGAGCTTCTTTCTCTGCCCTCTAAAGTTAGAGTCTGTTAGGTGGAGGTTGTGGTCAGTTAGGGATCAAGTCTTTTTATCTGACCATGGATCAGAGTTCATTGTCTCAGTAGTACCCCTCAGGAGATGGAATCATCTCCTCTCCCGAATGGGTAGGGCTTGCTTCTGAGCAACTTTCCCAGGCCTCTTGCTACCTGAATCTCTCAGTGTTTCAGCATCCTACTTCTCTGATAACTGCAACTGCTTGCTGCAAGTGTATATAGCATGCTAGGGCTGTGGCAGGTCACCCTTAGGCTCTCTAATAGTGATAATTATTTGTTTTAAGGCCCCCTAGGTAGCACAGTCTCACACAATAGGTACCCTCACAGGATGGCACTGGTTAAAAGCCCTCCAAGCCAGGGAGCACTTATCCAATATTGAACCCCTTAGACTGAGAGATCCACTGTCTCTGCAAGTCCTTGGAAGAGTTCAAGTGTGTCAAGGACTATCGGCTTATCCTGTAGGACTACAAGTCTGAAGGCCAGGGCTATCTGGCTTACTTCTTTGGATGAGGGGTTCTTTTTCCCTTCCCCACTGGAAGCTGCTGCTGGAGATGTGTCCTGATCAGTTGTTCTTGCTGTTCATCTCCATTCCACTATCTAGGACAACCAAAAGTCTCCTTTGTGGTTTCTGTGCTTCTCCAGACCTTCTTTCAATGGAAATGACTCCATTTCTTCCTATTTGAACTCTCCTGTTGTACCACATCATACAGAGGCTGCCTTCAATCTGCCATCTTGTGGTATTCAAGAAACTCATCTGACTTACAAAGACTGGAATAAACTGAGAGTTAAGGGCTGGAAAAATGTACACCTAGCATGGGTGGAACAAAAGAAAGCAGGCATTGCAATTCTAATTTCAGATAGATTAAATTTCATTCCAAAACTAATTAGAAGAGAAAAAGGAGGATACTACATTTTAATAAAAGGATCTATTGATCAAGAATCAATAATGCTCCTAAATATTTATGACCCAAACATAGGGGCACCTAGCTTTATAAGACAAACCTTATGGAATATAAAGAACTTTGTTGGACCAGAATCAATAATAATGAGAGACTTCTTCAATACCCCACGTTTATCAAGAGATAGGTCATCAAAATGAAAAATCAACAGAGAAATGTCAAATATAATCTCCACCCTAAACCAGTTGGATCTCACAGATATATACAGAATATTTCATCCACACAAGGAGGAATACATGTTCTTCTTAGCTCAACATGATTGTTTTCTAAGATAGATCATATGCTAGTCCATAAGGACTCCCTCAACAAATACAAAAAAGTAGAAATTATTGCCTGTTCCTAATCAGATAGTAATGGGAAAAAAATGGATCTCACAAGCAAGAATAATTCCAGAAACTTTACAAACTCATGGAAACTGAATAATACACTGCTGAATGACCAATGGATCATTGATGAAATCAAATTGGAATTTAAAAAATTCCTACAATCAAATGATGATGAAAACACATCCTACCAAAACATATGGGATACAGCAAAGGCAGTTTTAAGAGGGAAGTTTATAGCATTAAGTGCCTTCATCAATAAAGTAAAGAACAGCCAAATAAATGACCTAATGATGCATCTTAAGACACTAGAAATCCAACAAAAAATCAATCCTAAAAGGAACACCCGAAAGGGAATTACAAAAATAAAGGGAGAAATATCTCAATTAGAACCCAAAGAGATAATTCAAAAATTAATAAGACTAAGAGCTGGTTCTTTGAAAAGATTAATAAAATAGACACCCCTCTTGCCAACCTCATCAAAAAGAAAAAGGAAAAATCTAACATAGTATGGATTATGAAAGACAACGGGTCCATAACCACCAACTTCAATGAAATACAGAAAATCATCAGGGATTAGGAGAGACTGTATTCCCAAAAATATGAAAATGCAGAAGTGAACAAATTTATTGACACGTATGACCTACCGAAGCTAAGCCCAGAAGATATAACTGACCTCAACAAGCCCATTACATATACAGAAATAGAAAAGGTAACTAAAACTCTCCCAACAAAGAAGAGCCCAGGTCCTGATGGATTCACAGCAGAATTTTACCAAACTTTTAAAGAAGATATAATACCTGTCTTCCTCAAATTATTCCAAAAAATAGAAAAGGAGGGAACACTCCCAAATTCATTCTATGAAGCTACCATCACCCTGATACCTAAACCAGGAAAAGATTCATCTAAGATAGAGAATTAT
>VMDO01015399.1:0-51276 GCA_007922755.1 Pedetes capensis | reverse complement strand
TAACAGAACTGCTTGATATAATAATTTTTCATTAAAAGGAATCATATTGTGAAAATCCTGAGAAGTAAATTAAATCATTTTGTTTAAATTTTCTGTATTATATTAATTAAAATTAAGGAGAGTTACAGTTTCAATAAGAATTCATTTACAACTTCTCCTGATTTGAATAAGTTATAGAAATTATAAATAATACATATAGCTGCCAAAAATAAGGAATTCAGAAATTAATTTTTAGAGAGACATTGTTATTGTTGTTGTTAGGTACCATCCAGTCTGACTCATAGTGACCCTCGTAGGATTTTCAATGGCTGATTATTTCAGGATTGTCTTTGGGAGTGGACTGCCACATCTTTCTCCCTTCTCCCATTTTTGCAATGCTGGGGATAGAACCTGGGTCCTCAGAAAGTGCAGAGCAGCACTCTACCAACTGAGATGCACCCCAACCCCTAAACTTTTTCTGCAAAGCTCCAAATAACAAATATTTTAGGTATTCCAGACCATATTTGATCTTGATTTCATATTTTTAAAGATATGTATGTATGTGGTATTTATACAGCCCATTAAAATGTAAAAAAAGATTTTAACTCAGAGGCCATTTGAAGCCATGGTACAGGATGGAGTAGAACTAGAGCAAACTGGTTTGCTGGCTTCTACAATAGATCATAAAATATAATACTTAGGCACATCTTTTCCACAGGGCAAAAACCAAGTGTATCTACATCAAACAATATTTAATTATACTTTTACAGAGAAAAGAAACATTTTCTTTACTGCTTTCTACCCTTACAGAACAAAAGATAACCCCATCAAGAGAAAGACAGTAAGTGGTACAAACCCTAATACAATGAGAAATCTCCAAAAAGTCTACTGTACAATACCCAGTAATTCACTATAAGGAAACTCTTGCCACCCATTTCCAAGCCTTAAACCACTTTTGTGTAATGTCATCAGATAGTAGCTTTTTTATAAGCTACATGTAATCCAGGGTTTAAATCTCTGACATTACATTCATGTGGCATTTGACTTTGGATAAATTATTTAAACTCTATGAATCTTAGAATATTTATCTAAGAATAAGGTAATGTTATTAACACATTTTGAGTAGTTTTTATA
Organism: Pedetes capensis; assembly: GCA_007922755.1. Taxonomy (NCBI): domain Eukaryota; kingdom Metazoa; phylum Chordata; class Mammalia; order Rodentia; family Pedetidae; genus Pedetes; species Pedetes capensis. The sequence goes on along the minus strand of VMDO01015399.1, from coordinate 50,163 downwards.
TTAAGTGAGGTAACAGCTAGATAAAATAACATTTTTCTTTCTCGCCCCCAACTTTTATTTAGGTTTCTATTTTGAAGCTTGAATATCTCAAAGCTAACAACAGAAGGAATTTTGGCATTGTTATTCATAGTCAAAATCTTAAAGATTCCACCCCATCATTAGTCTTCTCATCATATTAGTAAAGACAATTACTCAATTACAAAATAGTCTTGTAATCAAGCATACACCCAGAACATCAAATAATGTTCAATCAGTCCTTTACTTTGACACATATAATCCATTCTAACACATAGGAGCCTTCAAGGTGGTGAAAAATCTGGAGCAGGTCTCCAGATCAGTGGTTCTCAAAGTAGCCCTATCATTCCAGCTATGTCTCTGAAACCAAAGGTATTTTCATGAGAATCTCAAAGCATTTTTAGTCTCTTTCTTCCTTATTCTTTTAGATTTTTCTACAGTCCACATAACCTGTAATAGCATAACAGATTCAATGCAAAACCAGATATTATAATCTAGTGCTCTTATATTATGCCAAATAATAAAGAAATGTCAAAAACTAAGAATATCTTTTGTTTCTAGAAAATATAAACACATAATTTGTTCACTTATTGTCATTCACAAATAAATGCTTCAAAAAGTCTCAGTGTCCATTTCCATCACAGTTATATCTATTAACACAACATGTGTAAACACTTACTGGGATCCCCAATACATTTTAAGAGAGTAAAATGATTTGAGACCAACATTTTTGAGAATTATTTCAGATATTAATCTTCTCACTTAGCTCTAATATAAGTAGAAGGCTTTGCTTTAGATTCTTAAAGTGCAGCATGTGGCCATGCTGGAAGTGATTTTCCCCTCAGACCTTCTCCCTCAGCCACTTTCCCTCCACCCAGAGAAACCACCAAGCTAAAGTTTCTTTGTTCCTCCTCCACAAAGTTCTTACTTTCTTGTTTCTAACTTCTTTTTTGGAATGTTAGTAACTTTTGTTCTTGCACTATCTTTCTCCTATATAGAGGGAAAATGTAAGTCAAGACCTAGAAGAGTAGAAAAGTCTTTGCAGTGATTGGGTATGTGGTTCAAGTATCTAAAAGAAATTCAGATATTAGATCTGCTGTAAATTAGATCATGCTGCAAGAACTAATTTTCTCAGGTGTAGGATAGCACAGTGATAAAAGGTACTGATCATGTCCCAATCTGCATGCCATCACTGTGTAAATTTGGCCCAGTTATTAATCTCTTTTTGTCTCAATTTCTTCATCTCTTAAATGGTAATAATTTTTTACAATTTTTATTATTAATGAACAGAGCCTAACAAATAATAAATGCTTCATAAATGCCCCTCCTCTCCCCCAAAATCCCTTAACAAAATAAAAGAATGTTTGTCTTTTTCTAACTCTAGAGTATAAGTCTACTTAGTGAACTTAGTGTTAGATTACTTATGTCCAAGATGGTTTAGGGAGACAGAGTGAGGTGGGGTGGAAGGGACATGGGGAGGGATGGTGGGAAAAGAAGTGGATGGGAGAAGAAAACATTACCTCCTTACATAGGTAAAATGTCTAGACATTATATAAATGACCGTTCCTTAATTAAGAATATTAATACTAGGAAGTATTGTACATGTCACTTAGTCCACATAGCCTAGTCACTAATTTCCTTTGAGGGACTTAGTTATAGTACTTTACACATATTTATTTATGCTATCTGTTGTTGTTGTTGTTGTTGTTGTCGTTGCTGATGTTGTTAGTTGCCATTGAGTCAGGTCCAACTCATAGTGAACCTCTTTATGTACAACAGAATGAAACACTCACCGACACTGTGCCATGCCCAGCAATACTCTCAGTGCTTCTCTGCTATTCATAGGGTTTTCAATGGCAGATTCTTTCAGGAGTGGGTTGCCAGGTCCTTCTCCCTAGCTTGGTGTTCCCAGACAATCTCCCATCCAAGCACTAACCAGGATGACCCTGCTTAGCTTCCGAGATCAGGCGGGATTGGATGCCAGGGTGCTATGGCTATAGACCCGTCTATCATTACTAAAGGAAAATGACTTCTAATGCCTAATTTTAACCATGACAAATGATTTTCAACAGCATTTGTAGCCAGTAAATGGTCAATCAAATAGAAAGAAATCTGGATAAATCCTTATAGGGGCCTACCTTTGCTCTAGGTTCTAGCTTTGAGTACATGTGTTAGAGAATTACTAAATTTCATTGGTAAGATCACTAGCAAATAAGGTTTTTATATATTCAAATTCTAAAAGTTCCATTAAAAATTGTGTGCTTTACTTTATAAGAAATAATTGGCAGAGAAGTTAACAGGTATTTGAAGGACAGAGATATATTCTGAGATGCTGAGATAGAGGATCTGGAACATTCAAGTTAGAGGAAGTAAGTAGAAAAATCCATAAAATATTTCCTCGGCTTACTAAAGTGACTAAAATCATTTTTGGATATATTACCATTGATTCATTTTTACTAAAAAAAAAATCTTATTTCTCAAACATCACACCAGCAACTAAATTAATGGTCTCTCAGGGAAACTTGATTGGGAATTTAGTGATTTTTAGATTGATTCAGAAATTCAAAGGATAATAGTTTTATTTTGTTTATTTAGACAAAATATCAATTCAAGGGAAAATAAAGTCTGTCATGTATCTTTACGTTTAGTTAAACAGACTATTTGATGTTTGGTTTTAAAAATATATTTCATGAACTTGCCATCTGTGTTATATGTAAAGAAATGCATCTTTTTTCTACTTAATGTAAAAATATATTTTGCTATTTAAGCCACTTTTCTGTTATTCTGAAAAAATAAGGAGTTCACCATTGAAATCCATAAATTTTCCTGGATTTTAAAGTAATTCTAATATACTTCATCTTTTTCTGATCCAAGTATATAAAAATCAATTATTTTCATTAACTTCAGGAATTTATTCATTCAAATGCTTGAGTCAAACACTCATTATTTATAAATTCTTGACATTGCCACTAATAATTTGACTCTTGAACTTCCAGGAAAAAAAGAGTAAATTGACCCAAACTTAAAATCATTATTATTATTATTCCCTTCAAATATTATCCCTCCATTAAATCATTACTAACTTGCTTTTCTGATCACCCAAATAAGGAAGGGAGGTTTTAGTTAAGATTGCCTGTGACTGGGTTTATGTTTCCTGTGAATCACCAATGACTAAATCACAGGTCCCATAATTAGCCTTATTGCAATATAATTGATGCTGAAACCAAAGGTAAAATAATCTGGTACTAGGAATTAAATGTAAATAAAATAGTAAAACAAAACTTATTTCATAAAACAAAATCATAAATATCCCTTTATTTAACTTGGACATACCATATTTGATTTTATTATCCCTTGCACAGAGAAATTCTTTGCAGGAGGTTAACCTCACAATTTTCTGAATACACTCCAAAATTTTACACATTAACTTTCTTTTCTTAAAAATATTCATCCTCTAATTTTTGTGCTGTGTTATCCATAGCAGCTAGTTGCTAATGTCTTAACCCTTGACTATCAATTTCAAATCAAAATATATGACAAGTATTTTCTTTCTGGAAACTCTTCATTACAATGGACAAAACAAGAACATGATTAGAAAAATAATTGGGATACATAATATGAGTTTCTTAATTTTCTGTCAAATTCATGCTCACTTATTGACATATGTGCCCTGATGGTAGTCAAAGGGCGAACACAGATTCAAGACGGCCTATGAAAACATTTATTGGGAATTGTTATAGGCTGAGTGTTTGAGTACTCTAAAATTCGTATGTTGAAACATAATTTCCCACATATCAGTAATAGTGTTTGGAGATAACACATTACTGTGGTAGATACAAAAGATACAGTCATTACTTTGTGTATTATCCAGGTTCTGAATTTAACTCTTAGAAAGGAACAATGTTGATACACTTTCTTGGGGAGAAACAACTGCAAGTAAAAATCAAGACATGTGCCTTATAACATTGTCTCATAAGTCCTGAATGCTGCAGTCACAGTGTTCTTGGATGCTTACTCTCGACACTTTTCCTTCACATACTTGAAGCATCAAAAAATAGGTGCTGTACTGCATTCTATAACTCTGCAAATCTTTGGGCATTCATCTTTGATTACAGAAGTTGAGGTGTGAGTGTTTAGGGGAACCTGGTTTCTGAGAAATGAGACTCACTTGCCTTTCATACAGAGTATGGCTCCCCACAGATATTCTGGTGCATTATTTAGGGTTTCCAGCCTTTCTCTGCAGGTGATTGTGCTTAAACTTAGGCAGTGCAGATAAAGCTAGCTAGCAGAATTCAGGTTTCACAGTCTGACCACCTCTCTGGAGGAACCAGATCATGCTATCCAAAGAAAAACCAAAACAGCTACTGAACTGTTTCTGCTTGGCATTTTAAAACTAGATTTTAACTTCTTGGATGAAACTGAAGAAACTTTATTTTTCTGGTAAGCCAAAAATCTCTGGGGGAAGAATTCTTGGTGCGTTATAAGCAAAGTTGTACAACGAGATGCCTATATCACTGTGAATGTCAATTCCCTTTATATAGAGCTTGGAGAATATTCTTCAAAAGTTTCCTGGTTTCCACAGGCAGATTTTCTTTAGATACAAACTCCATGATGACACTATTAATTAATTAGCCAATAGGTACTAATTTGTTGCTGTTGTTAGGTGCCAACAAGTTGGGTCCAACTCATAGTGACACTATTGTACAACACAATGAAGTACTCCTCAACACTATGCCAGGCCCAGCACTATGTTAGTGCTTCTCTGCTATTCACAGAATTTTTGATGGCTGGTTTTGGGAGCCAGGTCCTTTTCCTGTTTTTGCAGTGCTGGGGATCGAACCAGGGTCCCAAAGAGTGCAAAGCAGCACTCTACCAACTGAGTTAAACCCAACCCCAGGCACTAATTTATCACCTGTTTTGTCAGTGGCAGTAGTATATACAACCCAGGGCTGCCACCTGAAACCTGAGGAGCTCCTCCGACGAAGGAGCTCCACTTAGGTAGAACTGGGTCCTTGGCTACATCTCAGAATACCAAGGATGAGTCAGAGTAAAACAGAGTTAGTAAATTTATTAAATAGAGATTTAAAAATAGCACACAGTACAGCTTTAAGCATAGATGTTTTTTAAAGAAAGACAGATGCCTAAGAAAATTAATAGTACACATCTGAGAAATGGATACTGGCTTCTCAAGGGCATAGCATCACACCTGTGTCTTAATATATAAGGATCTTGTAGTTGCATTGCTCCAGGAATGATATTTACAGCCACACCTAAAGATTAAAAAAAGTTTAAAATCAAGTAAAGTTTTAAAGTTAAGTAAAAAATATATGAGCTGGTTTATTTATTTTTCTTATCTTAATGAATATTTTTTTATAAATGGAATTGTAAAGTGGTTTTATGAGGTAGGTTGTGGGATGGTAAGGAAGTGCTAATAAGGTTAAACTCAAAGGTCATAAACATTCTGGTCCTAAGTAAGCATAGTCTATTTGTTATTTCTAACACTCTTATTTAATATCTCTTAGGAAAAGGAGCATTGGCTTCAGGCAGGCCATCTTCACTGATCATGTCAGTTGTGTTAAAGTTGTTGATTCTCAGCCTGGGGGAGATATAACTAGATTCCAGAGTTAGGGCCTTCTTTTCCTTCCCATGTCCCATAAATTTTTGTCTTTCTATACTTCCTCACTAAGATCCATGCATTATAAGTTCTCTTTAAATTCTAGTCAAGGGTAGGATTATGATTGGAAGATGGTAGAGTTTATGAGAACAATTTGAAAACCTTATATAACTAATCAAATCACCTCAATTCTCAAAAGCTCTGTTTTATATATTTTTTAAAAATATTTTTCTACAGAGTCACATATTTCAATTAGCAGTTGTCTAGTAGCCCCTCAGCCATAAGCAAAAATGATATCTTGACAATTATGTGCATTAGTCAGAGTTCTCCAGGGAACAGGGGGAAAAATAATATAAGGAATTGGCTCCTACAGTTATGGAGGCTGAGAACTCTCAGTATATGCAGTTGGTAAGCCAGAAAACCACGAAAGCCTATGTTGTGGTCCCAGGCTAAGTATGAAGGCCTGGAACCCATACACATGTCCTTAAAGGATACTCCAAAATAAATTGCACTCCAAATAAGGACAATAACATCTATTGACATCACAACTATTCTGCATACAACAAAAAATATCCTATCCCCTTACCCAGCAGAGTAGGTAAAGTCCTGAGTGATATGTACTCTTCTCTTTGATATATCATAACTTAAATATGCTGATTTGAAAGTAACAACAATTAGACAGTATGATTAAAAATCAATACATCTTATGTTATGTGATAGGAAATAAAAGAGGGAAGAAAAAGACATTTACTTAATATATGCACACATACTACACACAGAGAGAAAGAGAGAGAGAGAGAACATATTTAAGTGGAAAGGAAGTACTTTTGGCAATTATAGTCTTAATTTCTATAACTGGTCAGATGATCATAGTTGATATGTATAACAATCCTTTCCCTCTGCCCAATCTATTTCCCTTTGCCTTCAACAATCATTTCAGCAGGTTGTGGGTTTTTTGTCTGCCAGATGATGTACAGTTTCATTCCTGAAGGATCTTTACCATTCATAATTCCTGCCTGGATCAGGTTGTTATAGTTTTTCCTTAGATGGTGTTGTTGTTGTGAGGTGCCATTGAGTCAGGCCTGGCTCATGGTGACCCTATGTACAACAGAACTTATTGAGAGATACCCCTAAACAAGGGTTCCCAACCCCAGGGTCACAGATCAGTAGCAGTCCATAGCCTGTTAGGAGCTGGTCCACACAGCAGCAGGTGAATAGTGGAGAGGGAGCAAATCTTCATCTGTATTTACAGCTGCTCCCCATAGCTTGAATCATCCCAAAACCATTTCCCTGTCCCACGGTCCTTGGAATAAATCTCTTCCATGAAACCAGTCCCTGGTGCAAAAAAGGTTGGAGACTAATGCCCTAAATAATCTCTTGTATTCCAGAAATATATATCCATACCTCTATTATAGAGTATTATCTAAGTTCCTCTTGGTAGTTTGGATCAACCCACACAGCTAATACTGTAACTCTCTTCTTGGTCTGTTGACACAACTGGCAGTACTAATGGCAGTACTAACAACCAGTTCAGTGGAATCTTTGTTGTATCCTGGTGGCAGCATTCCTCCCTTTGGAACCAAGATGTCTAGGTCATCATAGCTTAAGGTCATGGGAAAAGGAAACAGAAATTTTTCTAGTGGTTACCAAGGTTAAAATTGCATGGTAGAATTGTCATTTTTTACCTTTGATTCCCAGATTCATGAATCCTGCCTATAAGAGAAAAAAAACACCAGATATTTGATGATGATTCAGAACATGTACAGCATTCTCAAGCAACTTGCCTCAGACTTGTAAGATCTTACCACCTAGCTGGCACTATAAACCAAGTCTTCAAAAGGCCATTATACTGTTCTATCAAGCTAGCTGTTTGAGAATTGTGGAGAATGTTGTAAGACCAGTGAATTCCATGGGCATGAGTCCATTGCCATAATTCATTTGCTATGAAATGAGTTTCTATATTAGAAGTAATACTGTGTTCAATACCGTAATGGTGGATAAGGCATTCTGTAAGTCTACAAATGGTAGTTTTAGTAGAAGCATTGCATAGAGGAGTAGCCAAAGTACTCTACCATGAACAAAACATTGTCCCTTATAGGAGCACTCCAATATAATCAACCTGCTACTTGGTACCTGGCTTATACTCTGGAGAATAATGTCATATCACGGACTCAGTGTTGGTCTGTGCTTTTGCCAGATTAGGTACTTGACAGTGACTATGGGAAGGTTAGCTCTGAGTGATGGAAGTCCATATTTCTGAATCCATGCATACTCTTAATTTCTGCCAACATGACACCACTGAGCAACAACAGGAGTGACTGTGGAAGGAGACTAGCTAGTATGCACATAATAGAGCACCTTATCCAATTGATTATTAAAGCCCTCTTTTGGTGTGTTCACATTTTGATGAGCATTCAAATGGGACACAAACATCTTCTTATCTTCTGCCCATTTAGAGAGGCCTAGCCACATACCTCGGCCTGCAGGAATACCACTGTGGCATCTGATCCTGTCAGATCTTAGAAGCTAAGCAGGGCCGGGCCTGGTTAGTATGTGGATGGAAGACCACTTGGGAACACCAGGTGCTGTTGGCTTGGGAGAAGGGCCCAGAAACCCACTTCCAAAAACCAATCAGCCATTGAAAACCCTATGAATAGCACAGAAGCACTGACAATATAGTGTTTCACCTGTGGTATGTAGGGTCACAATGAGTCAGATACTGACTTGACAGCACCCAACAACAACCATAATCCACATACTTTATTCCCAGATTTCCTTGTCACTAATTATCTAACCATGCTACTTTCCTTCCAAGTCCCTGATCATCTAGCCAAATTATTGGGCTCAATTCACCAAATAGTTTATAATCACCCATATAGCCATTTCTCCTCCCCCCCAAAAAAATAAATAAATAAAAGTGAACAACTACATGTACTACTAGAGGTTCTGCCCACTGGGAGAATTTTACTTAACCAATATCCTTAAGCATATTCCAGATTGGGGTTGTAGTGCAGCAGCTGTCTACCTTTGGATTGTGTCTGGATTGACAAACCGTGTGTAGACAGGCATGAATCTTCTCCTTCTGTATCAACTCATTTTAAGGAACTCTATCTCTGTGAAGCCATGGGTGCAGGTTACAAGAGAGAAGGCAATATAATAGATGTTGATATCAGGAGTGAGATGCTACTGTTAAAAAAACATAATATATAGAAGCAGCTTTGGAACTGGGTAGTAGGGAAAGGTCATTGTAGTACAGTCTTATATGGGAAATGAGGAACAGGTATTCTGAAACCGGTAGAAAGGTAATATGTGTTAAAAGGTGACAAAAACTCGACTAAGTTGTATTATAGCATTTTATGGAAGATAGAATTTTTAAGCCATAAAACTGGATATTTAGCTGAAGAGATTTCTAAGCAAAATGTTGAGAGTATAGCCTGGGTCCCCATGATTGCCTGTAACATAAGCAGGAGGATGGAGCTAATTGAAGAGGACTTTTTCAGCAAAAAAGGAACGAAAACTTAAAGGTTTGGCAAATTGTCCAAACATTCATATTTTAAAAAATAAGAAAATATCTTCAAAAGAGAATACTAAGGTAGTGCCTAGAGTATCACTTAATAAAGAGGTGAATGGAATTATATGAGAAGAAATGCTACCAGTTTTAATTGAAGGGGATAAAATCAGGATGTAATAAAGGAAAAGAAAGAATGGCCCTAAAGTCAATTCAGATATCATGAGGACTGCCACTCCCATGACAGACTCAGGCAGCTAGATGGCTTACCCATAAGTTTCAGTACCCTGGATAATCACCATAGAGAGCTTTGTGGACAAAGTCACCTCAGACAGCCATTTGGATATGGCGGTCCTACTGAGGTGAAGAATGGTAATCGCCCTATAGAGGTCTGGGGCTGAACATAAGGATGATGCTATTATCCCAGTGAACCTGGAGGGCAAAACACCAAACCACATAGGGATATTCTTAAGCCTTAATATCTAATAGAACTTGCTCTGCTGGGTTTTGACTTATTTGGGACCCATCATTCATTTCTTCCTTCTAATTTCTCCCATTTGGAGTGGAAATGTCTATCGTATGCCTGCTCTGCCAGTACAATATGGAAATTTATGACTTGTCTGGTTTCACAAGTTCATAACCAGAGAGGAATTCTACCTCAAGATAAATTGCACCTTGAGTCTTACTCTTATTTGGTTTAGATGATATTTAGATGAGACTTGAAACTTTAGAGTTGAATAAGTAACACTTTTCAAGTTATTGGAAAGTTTTCTGCATGCAAAAGGACATGAGATAGGGAGTACCAGGGACAGAATGCTATGGAGTAAATTGTCATATGTAAGTACCACACACTGTGCCACTGTATCACTATATGTACTCAACTGTGCTGTGTTGTTAGGTGCTTTGGAGCTGTCTGACTCATAGTGACCTTGATAGGGTTTTCAATGGCTGACCGTTTCGGGATTGCCTCAGGAGTGGATTGCCACATCCTTCTCCTGTGGACTGAACTGTATACACCCAAAATTCATATGTTGAAGCCTGAACATCCAAATCGATTGTATTTAGAGATAGGACCAATAAGGTGGTATTCAAGATCAAATGAGGTCATAAGGGTAGAGTCCTGATTAAATAGAATTAGTGTACTTATAACCAAAGGCACCAGAGAACATCCCCTCTCTCCTCATATGCACAAAGATGAGGTCAGGTGAGCACACAGTAAGATGATAGCTGCTTATAAGCAAGGGGAAGAGACCTCAGAATGAAATCTACCCTTCTGGCACTTTGATCTCAGACTTCTAACTTTTATAACAATGAGAAATAAATTCCTGTGGTTTAAACACCTAATCTGTGGTATTTTGTTAAGATAGTCTTGGCCAACTAATACATTATGTACCTCGCATTTTTACAGTAATTTTAAGCTCTTTTTCTCACTTAACTTTCTTCTCAATATCAGAAAGAAAATGTAAAAATAGGCCAAGCAAATTAAACACATCCATGTAGCTATGAGTCCTAATTACTTCCAACAACTAATTATATGTATTAATATTGAAAACAATTCCAAGATGTGCAGATAAGTCAGTGGATCATGGGCTTAAAGCTTTCTCAACCCCCATCTTCCAGGGCCTTGTCATCTTCTTTGCCTCTTGAATTTCTACCTATAACTTATCCTCAGCTGAAATATCACATATACAAGAAACTTCTCTTAACCTCAAACTGCATTATGTTTCTGAGGTACCCTTAACATCCCCTTTGTAGCAATTTTAGACCACTGCATTAGTCTAGATTCTCTAGAGAAACAGAACCAACATAACAGATGGATAGATAAGCACAAACATACACATATAAGTGTCTTTCAGCTTATGCTGTGGGGGACTGCATGTTGCTGTGATGCTGAAAGCTATGTCACAGGTACTTCAGATACCAGCAGGGCCACCCAGGGTAGACAGGATTCAGCTGAGTTTCCAGACCAAGACAGACTAGGGAAAAGGACCCAGCAACCCATTCCTAAAACAATAGCCATTGAAAACCCCATGAATAACAGAGAAGCACTGTCAAATACAGTGCCAGAAAATGAGACCCCAACACTGGAAGACATTCAAGAAAAAACCAGGGAGGAGTTGCCTCCTCAAAGAAGAGACAACCTTAATGATAGGAATGAAGTAAAGCCCCTGGGACTGCCATTCTCTGATGTGACATGACTCAAAATGAGAAGAAACATAGTGACTACAACAACAGGCTCAAAAAAAAAAAAGATTGTATGCATGGCATACTGTTGGGTTTTCATTTTGCTGTACTTAGGATCACTATGAGTCATATCTGACTCAAAAGTGCCTAACAACAACATACATAGACACATAGGTACATACTTAGACATAACAGATATGGTGGATTGGCTAAAGTGATTCTGAGAAGCCCCTAGTTCTGCAGTTGGCAAGCTGGATGTAGAGGAGTTTCAACAGTGAGGTTCCATTCTTGAGTTCAAAGGCCAAAAAACCAAGAGAGGTGATGGTGATGGTATAGTTCCTGCCCTGAAAGCTACCACTCTGAAGATCCAGGAAGAGTTGAGGTTTTAGTTCAAGTTTGAAGGCAGGAAAAAAAAAAAAAAAAAGAAAAACCTGGTACTAACTTAAACACAATTAGGCATAAAAAGTTTCCTCTTATTTACAAGAGGATCAAGCCTTTGCTCTGTTTGAGCCTTTATCTGATTGAATGAGACCTAACAACATTATGGAGGACAATCTGCTTTATTTATGTAGTTTCATCCAAATGTAAATTTCATCCAAAAACATCCTCCCAAATACACCCAGAATAATGCTTAACCAAATATCTGGGCACCATATGGTGGTAAGTAAAATTAACCATACCACACATTTAATCTTTTTTAATGATGATAGCACAAGAACTATGTCTGACTTTCCTATCTATATATCTTCAGTGCTCACAAATAATAGGCATTCAGTAATTTTTTAAAAAAGAATAGGTGACTAAACATTAAGCCGAACATAATAACTCAATCTTTATATGAATAAAAAAATTTAGCATTATGATAGATATGAGTATAGATGTATTTCACCTGATTCTCCATTTATAATATATCAAGATTTCTCCCCTGAAAATTTTGTTCATCTAGCAAACAAAAAAGCTTCTGGAATCATTTGTATTTTTTTAAAATGATGCTTTAGTAATTTCCATTATAAGTTCAATTGAGAAGGATTGTCTGTTGCCTTATAACATAATTCACATGTTGCATATTTAAAACTATGCATACACACACATATGTACATATATATATTTGCTGTTGTTAGGTGCCATCAAGTCGGTATCCCACTCGTAGTGACACTATGTACAACAGGCACAAGAGTATTGTTACTGCTTCTCTGCTATTCATAGGGTTTTGAATAGTAGATTGATTTTTGGGAGTGGGTTGCCAGGTCTTCTCCCAAGCCTACAGCACCTGGTGATCCCCGGTGGTCTCCCATCCAGGTACTAATCAAGCCTGACCCTGCTTAGCTTCTGAGATCTGACAGGATCAGATGCCACAGTGGTATGGCTGCAGATACACACACACACACACACACACACACACACACACACACACACACGCATATATGTGTATATATGTGTGTATATATATATATATACACATATACATACACACACATATATATGTACATATATATGGAGAACAGATGTATATATGCATATATATATATATATATATATATATATATATCCTTTAATAGATCCCACATTCCTCCCCAGATATATACTTATTATCTCTCCTCAACTTCACAGGCAAATTTCTTAAAACATTGTCATTATACATAAAGTTGTTACCTTTAGTTCATCACCCACCTGAACACTCTAGTGTGAATTCACCTTAGCTTTTGTGTTACCAGTGGCTCTCCCACATCACTAACTCAACAATTAATTTTAGATCCTCATCAGACTTGATATCCCCACAGCACTGACACTGTTGACCCCTTGATCCTTTGGAAATACTGTTCTCCCTCAATTTGCATAGCACCACATTTTCTTCCCATCTTCCTGCCCTCTTCTTCTAAGTCTCTTTTCCTAGAAAATTCCCCTTGTCCTGATTACCAATTGATGGAGTTCCTCCACCCTGATTTTTGCTAGGTCCTTTTCTCAAATTTTACTTTCTCAGTTGGTTCAAATGACCACTAATATGGGCAGCACTCACTAATTTGTATTTCCAGCAGATCTTTCTTCTGTGTTCCATACTTTAAGCCTGGCTAAGGTATTCAATTTGGATATGTCAAAGCCCACTTCATCCTCTACCTCATTTCCATATTGGTTCTGATCGAATGGTTTCAATCTCAATAATATCAATAGCACATTTCAAATTGTGCAAATCAGAGTTCAAAGAATTTTTCTCAATATGTTCCTCTCCATCAACCTCTTTTATCTACAATTATACCTGTATCTATCTCTTAATTTCTGTTACTCCTCTTTCACTCTCCCCTCTCCTTCACTAAGCTCAACCTAAAATTACCTCTGGCCTGTAATAGTCTTGCATGATTGCAGTAATCTATTAACATTTTCCTCTTGAGTTTATTTGTAGACACTCCAATCCATTATCCATACTGCAATTGGGGTGACCTTTTCAAAATGGAAGACTAATATATTCCTAATGCTTAAAACACTTTGGCAGATTTCCTTTGTATTTGTCCTGAAAGCAAAAATCTTAGTATGTCTGTAAGACACTGTTTCTCCATTCACTGTAAAGTTGATCTTAACTTATCCTTTTCTATTCTATTTATCCACTTGTGTAGTTTTGGTCATCAGAAAAAAAAAAGATCAAATTTAATGTCAACAGAGACTTGGAAATTTGTCCTTGAACATCAAACAGCTGAAGTAAAAAGAAGACATGATAAAGTTCCGAAACTAAACAAAATATTTCAAAGGGCAGCTCAAGAGGACAAAATCAAATATTACAATGACATGTTTATGAGTTAAAGGCTTGGTTTCCGGGGTATGGAAAGTACCCTGGAAAGTATAGGTCACTGGGGGATTTCCCTCAAAATTTATTGTGGGACCCAGGTGTCATTCTGTCCCCTTCTGCTTTCTGACTCATGACATTAAGTGGTTTGCCCTACCACACACTCCTGCTGTGATATTCTGCTGTCGCCAGAGGCCCAGAGCTATTGGAACCATCTAACCTTGTACTGCCTACAGCCGTAGCACTGTGGCTTCTGATCCTGTCAGATTTTGGAAGCTAAGCAGGGTCAGTCCTGGTTAGTACTTGAATAGGAGACCACATGGGAACACCAGATACTGTAAGCTTGGGAGAAGGACCTGGCAACCCACTCCCAAAAATCAATCTGCCATTGAAAGCTCTATGAATAGCAGAGAAGCACAACAATAGTGTTTCTCCTGTTGTACATAATGTCGCTATGAATCGGACCCCAACTTGACGGCACCTAACAACAATGACAACAACCTTGTACTAGACCCTTCGAAACCATGAATAACATAAAATTTTCTTTTTGTAAGTTAATTGTCTCAGACATTTCCTTATATTAATGCAAAAGGGACTAATATATCCACCTCTTCCTCCATTGCACTCTAGATACACTGGTTTTGTTTTACTTTCTTTAATGCTCCAGGCTTCAGTATATCCAGACATCATCTACTCACAGTGAGAAGATAGGCACAAGCCTCAGAAAAGTCTTCTCTGACTCACTGACATTACATGTTCTCAAAGCATCATGTGCCTGTCATTTGAACCACATGTAATTATAATAGCTTCTTCATTTTATCAGTGTCTATTTTCCCCAGTAGACTACAACCTCCATAACAGTCACTATATGTCCTTTATTCATATCTATGTCAACAGATCCTGGCTAGTACATTAATTAATAAATGATACAGGTAATTGAACAAAAATGTATTGAATGTTGATTATGTGCAGGCACCACAAGGGTGATAGAAATATATGTTGGAGATGGTCCCTTCCTCAAAAAGCTTATCTTTAGTATAGGTGATACATACAGATAGAAGTAAACACTACAGCAACTAACATCAAGTGGTATAGCATGAGAAGGCACAGTATAATTTTTAAAAAACACAAAACAGTGTAAGTGAGGTGCTTATAGCTTGAATTGTCTGATGGTGACTTACAAATGAATATAGTCTTGAGCTGGACTTTGAATGATGAAAAGAATTGGAAAGTCAAAACTTAAAGGTCATAATTTACTGGGGAATAGAATGTAACAAATGATACTTGAGAGGCAGATGAGCATCAAATATCAAGATCAATATCAAGGGGTATTGCACACAGCAGCTTTTACTGGGATCCAGTGCTCTACGGAAATGATGAGACTATAATTCCATAATTCAATAAAAAGTCAGACTGAAATAATGAGAATTTTAGTAGCTCAAAATTCTAAAATTTACTATTATATTTCCATAACATACTAGAAGAATCATCATTGTTTAATGGGAATGTAGGGAGAAAAGGTGTAAAAATCCAATGGATTGATGTAAAGTAAAAATAAAATAAATTTTAAAATAAAATAATAATAAAAAACTTCCCAAATCTCAATAAGATCCTTGGATTTATAAGCACAAACAACAGGATATGTTTTGTTCTCTGTAGTAATATGAGCTGTTCTACATCTTCAAAATCTTACTTTTCATATTTAAATACACCCATAGAATCTTCATTTAAAAAAATGAAAAGGAAAATTTTGACCTACCGACAGTTTGCCAACAGCTCTTGTGAATCAACTCCTCATTTTGAAATCTATGTTTTTATTGACTCTCCATAATCTCCATTTCTAAGAAACAAACCGAAAAACTCTAGCATTATTCAGCAATTCCAAATATAAATATATTACCTTATCTGTGAAATCATCATTTGCAATGGAAGAATTTAAAAAGTTAACCTCTTTCATGGAATTAACTTTATAGAAATCCTGATATAAATACCAATGCCACACTGGTTTGTAAAACATCTATGGATGTGTATAAATAAAACATATAAAATCATATCATCAGATCTCCAAATCACAATGAAAATTTATGCTGGAAGTGATAAGGTATTTCAAAATATGCTTCTATTTAATTTGATTTCTTATCAAATTAACATATCACATGGTTTGAATACTCAAAAATTCCCACAAGGTTTATTTTGAAAAGGATTAGTTTCTGTTCTTCCTTATCTGACTATTCTTGATTCTTGTTCCGAGATGCATCATTTGTCAGTGCATGGCACAGCATTGGGGAGTGTTTTGTTCTCTGGCACATAAGGTTGCTGAGTCAGACCTTACTCAAAGGCACCTAACGATGACAACAACATTGACTTCCAGCTACAGAAGATGAGAATCTCCCTTTTGTTACTCCTCTCCCTTTACCTTGACTACCATTACATTACCACATAGTTTTAATCCTCCATCTTCTTTATATAGATATATCATAAGTTTATGTAAATTCCTATGCGGTGCTTATTTTAACCATGCAAAAGTATCTCCAATCATGTGATATATTGTGTCATTTCCAGTGTCATTTTCTTTCCTGCACAACTTTCTGCTTTTTCTTATTAGTAGTGATCTTGTTTATAGCTTGTTTAATTTTCTTTTAAGTACCACTAATCTCCTCCATGTCTGTCAGCTTGTCATGTTTTGGGAGAGTTGTGTGTTGTTGTGATGATGAAAGTTACATCACCTATATCTCAGATACCTGCAGGGCCACCCAGGATGAAATCCAGGTTTCAGCTGAGCTTCCAGACTAAAACATACTAGAGAGAAGGACCCAGTAGCCCACTCCCAAAACAATTAGCCATTTAAATCCCTAGAAATAGCAGAGAAGTACCGCAGATATAGTGCAAGAAAATGGGCCCCCTAAGCTGGAAGGCATTCAAGAAAAAGCTAGGGAAGAGTTGCTTCCTCAAAGAAGAATCAACCTTAATGACAGGAATAGAGTAAAGCCTCTGGGACATCCTTTTGCTGATGTGGCATGACTCAAAATGAGAAGAAACAGAGTGACTGCAACAATGAGCTCAAACATTAAAAACGGTTGTGTGAATGAATGACAATGTTGGGTAGTGTTTTGTTCTGTTGTAGAAAGGGGCATTATGAGCCAGACCTGACTCAATGGCACTTAACCACAATTATAACAATCACTAGCTTAATCCATATACTCACCTATCATTTAATCCTATTCAATACATTAAGACACATTTGGTCTTCTATTTCATTTTTTGTAGTAATCAGTTATGAAACCTTCTGACTCACTCCAACCCAAATGTAAAGATCAGCTGTCATCATAGGATCCCTCTTCTAATAGACATTGGGGGTTCTCTTTACTTACCTGTTTAGTTGAATCCAATGTCGACTAGACCTGTTGTCTTCCTCTTTATTCTTTATTCATTTATTTTTCTGGAATATACACTTTAATAGCCTTCAAAGAGAGCATACTTGAAAGGTAAACATTTTTATTAATTTCATACCTTGATCTAGTTTATTCTCTTTACATTTGCTTAATAAGTTCTTTTATGAAACTTACTTTCCCTCAAACTTTTGAAAGCATGTTTCCATTATCTTTATGATTCATTTTATGTTGTTGAGAAGTCAAATGTCATTATTTTCATTATCATTATGAGATAACATGCTTTTAAAATTATTGGGTGCTCTTGTTTTTTATTTCAGCATTCTAAAGTTTCATGAATATTATCATAATGTAGGTCTTATTTTATTTATTATGCTTGTTATGCCACAGAATGTCTCATTTGGAACACATGTCATTCAATTCTGAGAAATATTCTTTAATTTTTCTTTCATAATTGCTTCCCCTGTTTTCTCCATCTGAATTTTACCTTTATTTTATTATCTTTTCTTTCTTATAGCTATCATATTTTTTCTTTTTCTGAGAGAGAATTTGCTCAGTTTTATCTTTTAAGCCATATTTTTAAAAAATCCAGTATCATATTTTTAATTTCCAAGTGGCACTTTTTGTTCTCGAAATATTACACTGTAATAGCAGTTTCCTTATTTCATAAATTCAATATCTTCTCAAATCTATTTTTTAAAAATTTTCTCATCTTTCAGATTCTCAATTTCCTCCAAAGAGCTTTTATTGTCTTTGTATGATTTTTGTCTTTAGCTGTAATAGTAGAGAATTTTTTCCATTGCCTGGGGATTTCTGGCTATGGGTTCATAATGAAAAAAATGGATCTTAGCAACTGATTGGAAGCTCTAAACCCATGGAAATGGTTCTCCATTGTTGAATTCATTATAGGGTGTTCTTGGCTGGATAATTATGATAGAGAAGCTCACTGTTGTTACGTTCAGTCTTTTTCTCTCAGGCAAGTCAAATTCTATGGAGAAGATTCTTTACATCTTTTCTCTGAAAGGTAAGAGTCTGGTTTCCAGGATTCTGGGAGACAAGTGGTAAAAAAATATCTGAAAAAAACTCAAATTTCTGTTTGTAATCATCCATTTAATATCTATAGCTTCAATACAGTATCTTTGTTTTTAATTACGCCTCTTTCCACAGTCCCTCAACTATACCTTCTACAAAGAAATGTCCAGTCTTCTGCCAAGGTGAGGAGGAATAGTTTCTTAGCTACAAACAATGCTACTGAAAAATAGAAACTAAATACTTCATATCTAGGCTTTCATCCAGTCATCCTTATTTTGCATCAGTCTCAAATACTCCTTTAAAAGTACTGTACTTATCTCTTTTTCTGCCTTTTCTGGGCTTTGTAGTATAAATAGTTTTGCTTGCTAGAATTTGTCATTGTTGATTTTCGATGCAACTTTCTGGGGGTTATTGTCAATTACCATTAATTCATTTGCTTTCTAGCTTTTAAACACAAGGTTGTATATTTCCACTCTCTTTCGTGTGTGTGTGTGTGTGTGCGCGCGCGTGTGTGTGTGTGTGTGTGTGTCTGTCTGTGTCTGTGTGTCTTATAGAAATTCCCTTTACTAACATATTAGTACATGGTATGTCCAATCTGCCATTTCTTTATTGACTTTTTATGAATTTGTGTTAATAAAAGTATTGCCTGCATCTATACCACTGTGTAGTCCAATCCCATCAGATCTCAGAAACCAAGCAGAGTCAGGCCTGGTTAGTTCTTGGAGGGGAGACCACCTGGAAACCCCAAGTGCTGTAGGCTTGGGTGAAGGACACGGCAACTCACTCCCCAAAAACAATCAACCATTGAAAACCTTATGAATATCAGAGAAGCACTGACATAGTGCCCAGCATGGTACAGTGTTGGGGAATGTTTCATCCTGTTGTATATAGGATCATTGAGTCGGTCCCCACTCAGAGGCACCTAACAACAACAACCACAAAAAAAGTATTTGTGAACATTTTTCCAGTGCTCTTATGAGAATTACATAAGATGATATGCATAGAAGTACCAAGCAATGGACTTAACTATAGGCACCTAGGAAATATTTGGTTTGAAGCAGTAATTACAATCATTTCCTGCATCTTACTCTTTCTTCCTAGGAGGCTGTCCCATCTTTCCACACTCTGCTAATGAAGATGCTGAAGAGTTTGTATGAGTTATTTAAGAGCATGCAAACCATTAACCATTGTCAAAGAGACTTTAATACCTAGTATACAAACTATTTTCAAAATGACTAATGTTTCCCTTTCTTACCTTTGTGCGTGTGTGTGTGTGTGTGTGTGTGTGTGTATATATATATATATATAATTTTCTTTCAGTCCAAACCATTGTATGTGAGAGTGTTAATTGGGCTGGTCATTTCCTCTGATGGCATGTAAACTATGGCTACAAAAGATGTTTACCCAAATGATCAAGAGAATTTAATTTACAAGGAAACATAATTGGTCAGCCATGAAACAATTACTTAATTAAATAGGCAGCAAAGTTCACAGTTGACCATGGATTGGTAGTGGTTGTTCTAAATGACATTCAGAGTTTGCACACTTCTCCATCAAGTGAGTAAGAATATAACTATTTTTAAAAGAATCACATCATAAAAGACAAGGTAATCCAGTTTACTCCCATACTATGGTCAGCATGCTGGAGCCAGACAGACTGGATAAGCCTATGTGGGGAGATTTTCACCCTGGGTCCCACTCTCAATGATTCTGCTTTTATAGTTCCTGCCAGAGCCCAGGAGCTTATATCTTCATTTTGAATGTCTTCAGGTAATTTGAGGTGCAGGCAGGTGTAGAGGCCACTCTAGAAGAGTATATGCCATCCAGATAGAGCAGAAACATACGAGTATTTTCTTATTGGGTCATTGAAATGTCCTAAGGAAAAAAATGGAAGTTTCTGTTATAGCCTTCTATTTGATGGCTCCAACAGATTGCTTACATGGGTTTTCTGTTTAATTTTACAATTCTCAGCATAGTCTCTTATCCTGAATGACAGAGCAAAAGAGTGAGCTAAAGTGGCAAGGAAGGCACTGGGGATCTTTGAGTTTTACCATGTTCCACAGCAGCTTTTACAGCCGAGGCCAGTACCAAGTGCTCTCAACACACTGGTATATTTGCAGTTCTGCTGCTGCTGCTGAGGAATTAAATTGAGAAATTAAATAGACAGTGTTCATTGTTGGAGATGCTCTTGGATGGAACATGTTGGCCTTCCCTGAAAAGTACCATCATCTAGAGATGTACCTCATGAATCTTACATAGTTTCATTGTTGCAGAAATTATATCCAATAAGCTGTTTATGAAGAAACAGAAGTTGATGAACTTTTCCCTTATAAAAGTAAGGAAATTCAATTGAACAAGAGAGCATATGTAATTTAGAATCATTGTACTAATGCTTTTTCTCCTTATGAATTCAAATTTCTTATAAAGTCTTTTGAACTCAGTATAGTATTCATATCATATATTTACAAATCCCAAGCTCTAAATGAATTCTTCAAATATAATCACATAATTTTATTGCCAGAAAGAACTAAGTAGTATGCTACAAATTCCTCACTTTACTGGTAAATAAGCTGATGGTTAGAAAACTCAAATGTTTTCTCTATAGTTACATATCTCATAGTTGACATCAGAACAAGATCTAATATCTGAAGAAGTTTTATTTCTACCACAACAATTTTCTCAAAATGTGTTTGCAAAATAAAACCAGGTGTCCCAAAGGATTTTACTGTTTGGTAGTGGGGAAAGGTGTAAAATTTGAGTGCATATATTAACTTTCCACAAAGGATAAGTATGTGACCATGTATAATTCTAGGCATAATTCCTATTAAAATTTCACAGGGGCCCACAGGGCACTTTGAGTATCACTTCTGTCCTTTTGCTATGGTTTGAATGTGGTTTGACCCAACTCAAAACTTATGTTGAGGCTTATTTCTTCCATGAATCAGTATTGAAGATGTGGTGTCAATAAGAGAGATGATGGGGTCTGTACGAGAGATTAATGCATTTCTCAAAAGAGTGTGTTCTTATTCCCACCTGCTCTCCACTCTGACACATTCTCCCATGGGTGATGCCATTCACAATATTATGACGCAGTCAGGGAGCCCGTGCCAAATGATTGTGTCATGACACCTGGACTTTTTAGACACAAATCATGAACCAAGTAAGCATTTTTTTGTAACAGCATTATAGATTTTGTTATAGCAACACAAAACAGACTGAGACTATTTTATAATTGAATTCAGCCTGATTTCTGCATAATTTTCCTCATGGAGCACGTGGTGTTAAAAAATGTTAACTTGATATACATTTTTTCTTTATACTGTTTGGATAGTAATATCCTAAACTTCCCTAGTAAATACAAAAATATTACATGAGGAATTCCTTTTTTTTTTCAGTACTGAGGGTTGAACCCAGGACCTCACACTTGCATGCTATGCAAGTGCTGTACCATTGAGCTGCACCCCTAGTACCACCTCAGTACCACTGAGCTGCACCCCTAGGCCATTCTTTAACTTTTTGAGACAGGCTCTTGCTAAATTATACACACTGCCTCTGGTCTCAAATTTGCCATCCTCCTGCCTCTGCCTCCCTAGTCACTGGGATTACAGGCATGCACCACTGCACCTGGCCCAGAGGATTTTAAAGATATAATTCTCTGCTTTGAAGAATTACAGCAAGAATTGAGTTCTTTGGGGGAATATTTCTATAGTTTCAATTTCTATGCTGTGTTTTCTGCTGAAGATCTGCAGGGGCTTCTGCATTTGTGTGTGAGATCATGAGTGATGCACTTAAAATATTGATCCATTTTGGAATTTCTTGACCTTGATCTATAGAGCACATTTCTATACCTACTTTAACTGTGCTATTATCACTCTCATTTCACCTATTTCGATTTTTCTTTTAATGTCCCTTGAGCTGCTTGGATAAAACGATTATCAGAAGTACAAAGGGTTGTATTATTACTAAAAGCATAAGACTTTATCTCTTCAGTTCATCAGTGAAACTTTGGTCCAATGACTAACAGTGGTCAAAATTTTTTGAAGTTTGCTACCAACATATTTCTGAGAACTTATATAGAAATTTTGGGGAACATATATAGAATTGCATCATGCCTTTTGAATTCTCAAACTCTGATTTCTAGAATCAGATATTTAGTTCCTCTAAAGACATTTTTAATGTACTTCCCCCATCCCAACATTTTTGTTCCCTTAGATCAATAGGAATAATTACATCCATTAGTCTTATTTCTTATTGGTAGCCAATGTATAAGAGGGGTTGGGGTTTCGCTCAGTGCATGGAGTGCTGTTCTGTGCTCTCTGAGGCCCTGAGTTCAATACCCAGCACCGGAAAAAAATGAGAGAAAGACCTGGCACCCCACTCCAGGAACAATGCCAAAACAATTGGCCATTGAAAATCCTATGAATATCAGAGAAGTACTGACATTGTACCTGGCATGGCACATTGTCGGGAAGTGTTTCGTTCTGTTGTACATAAGGTCACTGTAATATGGACTCAACTTGATAGCACCTAACAATAACTACAACAACAATAAATAAATGGGAAATGTTGCTTGCTTCAAAGATATTGACAGTTTCAGTCAGTGTGGCCATCAGATTAAACTTCGTTAACAAAGAGAACTGGAGAAAAATAACCATAGGTATTTGCTTACTTTGGTCCTTCTCATATTTTCTTATCAAGTATAGACTTGTAAGAGTCCTTGAATTGATGAATAGTATTTGAGGTATATCTGTTTTTGATGGCCATATAACACCAAAAAAAAAAAAATTTCAGGTTTTTGGATCACTGGAAATGCACAGTGATCCTTTTCTCAGTCTGCAAGCTATCAAATACATAACTGGACTCCAGCCTTTTCTATTCATATACATCTTTTGTTATTTTTGTTAGGAGCCATCAAGAAAGTGCCTGACTCATAGCAACCCTACATACAACTTCAGTCAGTGCTTCTTTGCTATTCGTAGGATTTTCAATGGCTGATTATTATGGGGGAGTGGGTTGCCGGGTCCTTCTCCCAAGCCTACAGCGTCTGGTTTTCCCAGGTGGTCTCCCATCCAAGTACTAACCAGGCCCAACCCTGTTTAGCTTCTGAGATCTGACAAGATTGGATGCCACTATGTCACGGCTGCAGGCTGTACCTCTTTAGGTATCACTAAAATTCTAATCTCTTACATAACAAACTTCCCAAATAATGTTTTTCTTCCTTTTCATTTATTACCATCAGTCCCCAATCTCTAATCACTACTATCTTTTCTTCTCTCTCTTTAGGCACTAACATCACTCAGTTATCTTACAACTGGGATATTATAGATTGTAGATTATCCTGTAGGATTTTTCTTTTTTAAATTTAAGCTTGTCTTCCAAAGCACATTGTATATTCCTTAGTGTCAGTCACAATGTTATACTTCTTTTGTATACCCAAACACAATGTTGAGAATTTCTTCACAGCTTAAAAATACTTGTGATTTTGATTTGTTAAAGGCCAGGAAGAGTGAGCAGGTAAACCAATGCTCTTTGAATCCACTTTTCAGAATTCTAGACTTTACATTCTAAGACAAATTCAATAACTCTGACCTCTGGAGTGAGAAGGACAAAAAGCAATGCAATGATGTGAATGTTATGACCCTTAGGGTTAAGATAGCTTGAGGAAACAGAAGAATAAACTGTTACAATAATCCTGCTATATTTTTTCTGCATCTCCAGGCTATTTTGCCACCTTGAAAATTTATCTTAACATCCACATTTCATTAAAAAAGTTTCATGAGACGAAGAAGAAGAAGAAGAAGAAGAAGAAGAAGAAGAAGAAGAAGAAGAAGAGAAGAAGAGGTGGAGGAGGTGGAGGAGGAGAAAGAGATGGAAGAAGAGGAGGCAAGAGAGTTTAGTTAAAATGCTGACCCTGATCCTTTTCCATAGGAGTCAGAGAGCCAGTTCTCATGAACACTCAGGAGCTCTCAAGAGAAGAACTGTTTTATAGTAGTCAGGGTAGTCAAGAGACAGAGAAGAATGCCCTGCTCCTATGCATTTCTCTAATGTAGTAGATGGGGTCAAATGACCCCACTTAAGACTAGGGCTGCAAAAGATAATAGAAGGAGACACTTGCAAAGGCAACAATAACATTTCAAATAAAATTTAACATCATACTATAGCCTCATGCTATAACTAAAGCCAGAGGTTGGATATCTGAACCTTGTGCCAAAACCTCTGACAGATGGGATTTGTGATTCCAAGTCATTTCCCCCTCTGATCCTCAGCTTCTCACCTTTGCCATAGAAAATGGTAATGACACTTACCTGAGAGGAATGATGTGAAGGTAGCATGAAAGACAGATTCCCAATAGGTAATGAACTTCTTATTGACAGACTGAGAAATAGACTGTTAATTTTGTCATATGTAGCAAATTAGCCAGCAATTTTAAGAATTGAATGCCCCAAAATGTAGAGAAGACAATACTGCCGATAGCCCTGTGGTCACATAGGGATCCAGACCATCCAGCTTTGCAAAGGCTGGCAGAGTAGGGACAACAGTTCCCTGTCCCTACAACAGGAACTGGCCTGGATCTTCACTGTCTTCATCTTTGTTGTCAAGCAACACCTATGGCACTAACAATTTTAGGTCTCTGTCATCTTAATACTTATTGTAAAGAACTTGTATGAGTTGACAAACAAAATATCATTATACAGAAGAAATGAAGGGTTAAGCCAACAGACAAATGAAAAAGCAAGTCTACCCCTCTAATATAGTCATATGCAAATAGAATCCAGAAACTAGAAATGTGTATAGCATTTATGAACCACAGATAATAAGCAGTATGCAGCTCCTAAAGATATGAGGGTCTAGGGGAGCCTTAACACATAGGATTTTTATTAGGCAAAGAAATGATTTTATGCTCCCCAGCCTGCTACCCAAAGACTCCATGTGGTAGAGGAAGTCATTTTAAAGAAATTCTCAAATTTCAAAACTTTCTGCTTGCTTTTTATGCTGATAAGGGTGGGGACTCAAGCTACATGCTTTTTATACCTTTATGTATTTATTTTTTTAGGAAATAACTTGAAAATCATTTTTGGCTGTGAAAAATGAAGTTGGCATAGTCTGAAAGTTTATTATTTTTCTCTATAAAAAAGAAGTTTTGGTGTTTTCTTCTGGCAACTTCAGAAAGAAGTTGAAGGGCCTCCAGAGAAACAGAATGAAAGGAGAAATAGTACCTTAAAAGTGGAAAGAACAAGCTGTAGAAAAAGGAGGCTATAAAACGGGGAATGCTGTAATAAATTATTTGTTTTATATGCTCAACATCATACCTTCCTTTTGTCTGATAGTCTCTCCATAAAGGTACATGATCCTAACATAGTCCATTAAAGAGATTTTGTTATCAACTCCATTCCTTTCTACAATATGCTCACAAACACAAGCACACACACCACACACATTAACACCAACCACAGTGACTAGCAAGTGGCCCAAATTGTAATTGGGTCTGCATGACCATTATCCTTATGTCCTCATAACCAATTCATACTCAAATTTCTCCAGATGCCCCTCTCCCTAAATATTTCTTTTTCTTTTTATTTATTTATTTATTTTTGAAGTACTGGAGGTTGAACCCAGGACCTCGCACTTGCATGCTTTCCAAGTGCTGGACCACTGAGCTGCACCCTCAGCCCCCCCCCCTTTTTTTAACTTTCTGAGATAGGGTCTTGCTAAATTGTGCAGACTACCACCACTGGTCTTGAACTTGCAATCTTCCTGCTTCTGCCTCCCTAGTCACTGGTATTACAGGCATGCACCAGCACTCCTGGCTCCCTAAATATTTTTTTAATGGCTGCATTTTGTTTTTTCAAACAAGATTCCAGTGTTGGTCACCTATGATATCTTACTGTCCTACTGCAGCTAGTAAGTGATCAGAGGGGTGATATCAGCTCACCAATGGATATCTGTGCCCCTTAATATTTGTCATCAATAGTTTCAGTTTCCACTGATGATCACTGATATGTGCATTATATAGATATCTCCACAGATTTACTTTTCAATTTAACATTTACCTTTTCTTCCTTCTATTCAAAAGGGCAGGCATGCCATTTATGTTGAAAAATAAGCAGGATGATTTTTCTTTAGTAAAATAGCACTGTAACATTTTTTAAGAGTCATCAGAAATCTTCTTTTCCCACATAAATTTTTATTTTGATTTTATCTAACTCAGGAAGATATCTTGGCATTTTGTCAGAAAATGTACTGCTTTCCTGGGATTACAAAAAATTGAATTTCACCTTTATTTGCCAATTGAAGAACCAGGATAGCATGCTTAAATTTTATTCAAGTATTTCTAAGGCCCAAGGACTCTATATCTTCAGGAAACTCTCTATAAAGTTTATGGCAGTTCTGAGCAGAAAATGGACTGGGACAGGAGTCCACCATCTTTCACCACAAGCCTATCACTCAAAATCAAAACAAAACAAATGTTCTTAATAATTTTAACATTGGTTTTTAAAATTTTCAGATGGAGAATATTATGTCTAACTTATCTAATAATTATTAGACTATATAAAAGCTCTAATTCATTATTATTCTCAAACATTGATTAAATAAAACGACTTTCATATGAAACTAATCCACCTTCTATGTTATTTATTTCTTCAGATACAATCCTCTACTTTGTCACTTTTAGCACTACTGAAAGGTAAAATTGCCAAATTGCCATATAGAACACAATTACTAGCATGACATATTGCATGAAGTCGATTAAAACATTTATTACCCCATGACTCACAGATATATCTTCCTTGTGGTCTCCTTGTCTCCATTCTTTTCTAAACTCAATCTTTCCTTAAGGTAATCTTTTTTTTTTTTTTTTTTTTTTTTTTTTTTGGTACTGGGGGTTGAACCCAGGTCCTTGTGCTTGCATGCTCTGCAAGTGTTGGACCACTGAGCTGCACCCTCTGCCTATTTTTTTACGTTTTGAGACAGGGTCTCGCTAAGTTACACAAACTGCCTCTGGTCTCAAATTTGGGATCCTCCTGCCTCCGCCTCCCAAGCCACTGGGATTACAGGCATGCGCCACCATGCCCAGCTCATTAAGGTAATCTTTTAAAGTCACAAATTTCCACATGACATGGCATTGAGGGGAAAACATGCAATAGCTTGTCAGTCTTTGTAGATGTCAAACTTAAATTTAACACCCTGGGACATTAAATTGTCTTTTCATTCCACTCTCACTTTTCTCCACCAAAATGTCCTGACTCTTACCTGGACAGGACACTGTACCATCCACATAGGCAGGTGTGGACCTAGAAACTAATCAAATTTAAATTTCAGAGTTTCTCACCTTTTCAAGCCCCTGAAGAAGCTTTTCTTAATTTTGGTTTGCAGAAATTAGGAGAAACCTGAAGTGACCTCCAGAAACAACATGAACTTCCCATTAATCATATGTTAAACACATTAATCCCATTCTGGTCTTAAAAAGTACCTGAGGTTTTTGAGTCCCGCTCTCCCTCCTCATTCTGAACATTTAAATTGCTTCTTTTTTTTTTCTCCCTCTCTCTCTCTTTTTTTTTTTAATTGGACGTTTTTAATGTACACCTTAATGTTATTCATTGTGACATGCTTTTGATTGTGGCATTTCCATATATGCATTTTGATGTACATTATTCATATAGGTGCCCCCTTACCCTCTTGTATGCTTCCCCCCCAACCCTCCCCATCTAAGTCTTCTCTATCATTATTGCTTCTTAAAAGCCAAAATCAACTCTGGTTTCTATGAATTAGCTAGTAGGAGTTTATGGCACTACTATATGCCTCTCACCCATCCCCCTTTCTTCTTATGTTTTAAAATAATGTGAACTATTGCTTTTTATATGTCCCTGTGGGCCATCAGAAATCATTTGGAACACAGAGAGTAAATACAGACATAACAACACACATAGTTTAACATGTGTCACAACAACTCTCCATTCTAGGAATTTCTGCCTATGCTGTGCACTTTCATATTTTTGTTCTCTGTTGCCTTTTTTGATCCATAGATAAATACCTCTATATGTTTTATTTTAGCTCATTATATAAAAGGAAAATTCAAAAGTTAGTGTTTAGTAGCCCAAATGGTATTTGATATGCCATGAACATTTATTCATTCCAAAAATATTAAGGAAGTACCCACAATGTGTTCAGTATAGTCCAACAGAGATGAGTAGAAAAATCTAACTTAGGTTCAGTTTCTCCTAGGACACAGTCACAACACACATCACTTCTATGATCCTAAATCATGTGGCAATTTCTCCTTACCAATAAGAGCTAATCACAGCGCAGCTGTGGCTCTATACCATGGGTGACCGTAGTCACTCAGGAATCAACCAAAGTTATCTCTCTCACACCCATTTATCCTTTCTCTCAAAACATAACTTTCTATGATCCAGGGCCATACTAGTAAATCCCACTCAACTTCATTTAATTATGACATTGTCTTCTGGAGACAGTGCCAGGTCCCACAGGTTGAGAACTCAATCCTGCAATGTTGCCCAAACTTCAAGGTTTCTGGAACTTCTGACTAGTTGGCTACATGTTGAGGTTCCCAAGACCCCTTCCATGAGGTCAATTAATTTGAGAGACCAGATCACAGAATTCAGAGATGCACTGATTTCATGAGGTGCTATCTGGAAGGGCCTTAGCATGAGAGCTTCCATTTCCATGGAGTTGGGTGCCAACTTCCCAGTGTGCAGATGAGTTCATGTTCATTTTCTTACAAGCCTCTCTGTATTCAGCTGCCCAGAAGCTCTATGAACTCTCCTGCCCTTTCAGGTTTTTATGAAGATAACTTTGCTTTCTGAGGCCTGCTTCTGAGGCTTAAAGCATCCTATCGCTATTCTAGTCACTTAGAAAATAACCATGGGGATGGGAGTGATGAGCCAGGAACCATTGTTGAAAACCAAACAAAAAAAATATCATATCACAAGTGACTACAAATAATGAACACACAAGTCGCACAATGGAAACACAAGTGCTGTGATGGGGTGTCACCCAACTTTACTGAGGGAGCACTGGAACACTTCTGGTAATCAAATAGGAAGAAAAGGGTCACATGTGATAGGATTAGACAGGGAATATCAAGTAGTCCATGTTTTCTACATTTTCAAAATTTTGAATCTTCTCCAAGTGGGGTTCCTCTTGTGAAATGATTTTTGAAATATCTCCCTCTCCTATTGTTTCAAATGACACTAATTCTAAGGAAAAAATGTGAAAAACTGAGAGAAGACTACTAAAGGCACCAACCTTCAGACTGGAGAGAGGAAAGTTGTTTTATCCTAAGGTTAACAAGTGCAATGGGGAAAATAGGAGAAATATATTCATTGATTGACTGATTGATTTGGACTTGGGGTTTTTATTTGGTTAGTCTGATTTTTGATTTACCAGAGAGTGGCTATTCAAAATGTTCTAGTATTTGGTTTCTGGTAGCAAAGACATCAATTCATCTTCAGAGCAATTTGTTTGTTTAATTTAGGAAAATCAGTAATTGTGCCCTGTAAATTTCACCAGATAAGGTAAATTGACACTCATAGGTTTTAGAGAAAACTGTGGCGGTACTGAAATCAGAACAGAACATAATATAGATTTAAGTCTTAAGTCTTCTGCTTAGTAACTTTTTGATAAATCTTCACCACTATTAAAGGGGAGAACACATTTAATTCAGCAGATACACCCAACCATCTAGCCAAATTCAAAAGTGTGCCACTGCTAGACTATACCAAGTTCTCTTCTTCAGCATGACTTGAAGAGGACACCCTCATAACTACTTCTGTGCATTATTACCATTTTATAATTTCATGTGAGGAAATACTTGAAGAAAATACATATATATATATATATATATATATATATATATATATATATATATATACATATATCCCTCTCTAGTCCTAGTCTATGCTTCCAATCTGCAAAGACATGGTGCTTAGAAGGGAAAAGAGAATTCTCCATTTGCAAATAGAATTGTTTGGGGCCTGGACTCAGAAATATGGAAACACTTGGACATTTTCATAGATGAGAGTTATGTTGGGCCAAAGCTTTTGAATAGCTGCCCAGAACTAGGCCCATGACCAGAAACTGATTAGGTCCTCTGAGTCCTAATGACTTCTTCCAGTAATAGTCCAATTTGCTT
The DNA here is from genome assembly GCA_007922755.1 of Pedetes capensis. Lineage (NCBI taxonomy): Eukaryota > Metazoa > Chordata > Mammalia > Rodentia > Pedetidae > Pedetes > Pedetes capensis. The sequence continues at coordinate 19,491 of VMDO01015399.1, read as the reverse complement.
CTGCACTTTACTGCCATTAACTCTAAGCATTTGTGCCATTTTAGTTAAATATGACATACCAACACAAACCATCCTTCAGATTTCAGAAATGTAAGAAATGGGAACTAAATTCTTGCTTATTGCCAATTTCTATAGAAATTACCAAGTAGCTAAGGAAAGACAATAAAAACAATGAAGTGTAATCTGAAGTGCTCTGATGCATGTATACTTCAGAACAAAAATGGGTGATAGAACAAATGACTCCTAGACAGATATAAAGAATGACTAATCATTTGAAAGTTGTACAAGAAGAGAGGCCCAGTGACCTCATGGACTTCTCCAATCTAGAGGAGGAAGGCCCCATGTTATAGTGTGGTTGTCAAAGGCACCTTGACCTGCCTTGAACTCACAGTCTAGGGATGTGAAGGTATAGCAATTATTTAGTACTTTGGCCTAGTCCTATCCTTGGTTAATAAAGCAGATCATGGAGAGAAAAATTGAATTTTTGGAAAAAATCATAACGTGTGTCTCATTTTACCATAGAAGACAATAAAACACTTGTATTTTCCAAGTAATCTCTAGAAACTCATCAAGAATATTAAATATTTTTATTTTACTTTCTAAGAGGCAGTGCATTTACATACTTCTTTAAACCTAAAAAACAAGGGGAGGGTGGATATACAATGATAAACTGTCTCTCCATCCTGCCACATACTCACCCACTCCTCAGGAATAACCAGTATCAACAGTATCATCAGTTTCTTGCATACTTCCAAATAGCCTCTGTGAAAGGAAACAAACAACACACAAAAATGCTGTACCTACATACATATTTATCCAGCTTTTTGCACAAACAATAATATCCTATATATGTACATTTATATTCTCTATTTCATTTTATTTACTTTAGAGATAATTCAAATCAAACATAATTTTGTCATTCTTTTCCATAATTCGATAGCATTTCGTTGAATAGCTACTTCACAATGTACTTAGCCATTCTGTTATGGTAGCTCATTAATTTGTTTCCAAGGGTTTGCAATTTCACATAAGGTATCAACAAATAAGTCGTAAATATATATTATTTTTTACAAGGGAAGAGCTTATAACATTTTTAGAAATGGAAATTTGGGGAGCAAATAACACAAACAATTAGAATTCTAGAAATACATTTAACATGGTACCAGTAATCTTTAACAAGATTACTATTTCAAGCTGGTCATAGTGACACCTACCTATAATCCCAGCACTCAGGGAATAAAAAAGGCTGATATTTCATTAGGAGCTACATAACTTCTGGCCTGCAGCCATACTACTGTGGGGTCTGATCCTATCAGATCTCAGACACTAAGCACGGTCAAGTCTGATTAGTGCTTGGATGGGAGACTGCCTGCGAATACCAGGTGCTGTACGCTTGGGAGAAGATCTGGCAACCCACTCCCAAAAAAACAATCATACATTGGAAACCCTATGAATAGCAGAGAAGTGCTGACAATAGTGTTTTACCTGTTGTATATAGAGTCACTATGAGTCGGAAAACAACTTGATGGCACCAAACAACAACATAACATCTATGGTTTGTTACACATTAAAAATACAAACATAATTGGATTAAAAATAATTAACATAGGGGAAGTACCAACATTTCCACAGTCCCTGCTCTTAAGGAGAAAGATGTCCTGGCTTGCTCAGTTTTTACACATCTTCTACCTTTTATATAAATGTAAGAAATTCAGGGAAGAGGTGTGGGAAGAGAGAGGATATAATGAGTAGAAATCTATTGGATGTGTGGGAAAATATCAACAAAAAGAATTCAAGAAGGGTTACTGTATATTATATGTGAGTTTCATGTTGTTTAAGAAATTAAGGAAAAAAGCTAGAGGTACTTTTAAGTTATATGCTTTATGTAGAATGAATCATTTCTTACTGAACCAAAGGAATTTACTTTTTTTTAACAGGGCTACACTGTAGATGTGCCTGCAGCTGTGCCACTGTGGCATCCGATCCTGTCAGATCTCGGAAGGTAAGCAGGTTTAGGCCTGGTTAGTGTTTGGATGGAAGAATGTCTAGGAACACCAGATGCTGTAGGTTTGGGAGAAGGACCTGGTAGCCCACTCCCAAAAAACAATCAGCCATTGAAATCCCTATGAATAGCAGAAAAGCACGGACAGTAGTTTTTCACCTATTGTATATAGGGTTGCTTTGAGTCAGACACTGACTCAACAGCACCTAACAACTGCAATTATTCAAATGTTTAAGAAAATAAATGACAAGATGAAGCATTTCAATATGGAAATTCCAGAAAAATACATTACCATAGAATAAGATCTCAAAAGATTAATTTGACATCATAAGTCAGCCCTGTGCATCTGTAGAGAATTGGATTTAGGACACCCACAGATACCCAAACTCTTGGATGCTCAGTCCTTTATGAAATGGCATAGTATTTGCATATGACACATGCCCATCTTACTGTATAGTTTATATCATTTTTAGATTATTTATAACCCCTAATACAGTGTATGGGAGATGTGGCAGTCTACTCCTGAAAATAATGCCTAAACAGTCAGCCATTGAAAACCCTATGAGGGTCACTATGAGTCTGACCTGATTTGATGGCGCCTAACAACAAAAACAATACAGTGTAAGGGCTGGGATTTGGCTCATTTGGTAGAGTGCTGCTCTGCATGCTCTGAAGGCCTGAGTTTGATCCTCTACAGTGCAAATATGAGAGATGGACCTGACAACCCACTCTGGAAACAGTCCTGAAATAATCTGCCATTGAAAAATCCTATGAATAGCAGAGAAGCACTGGCATAGTGCTGGGCATGGCACAGGGTTGGGAATTGTTTTGTTCTGTTGTACATAGGGTAGCTATGAGTTGGACTCGCCTCAACAGCACCTAACAACAACAACAACAACAATACAAGGTAAAGGGTACATAAATAGCTGTCATAGTGTATTGTTTATGAATAATGACAATAAAGAATGTACATGTTTAGTACAGATGAAATTTTTAAAAAATTTTCCAATCTTGGTTGAATCTGTATATCAGAACCTGCAGATACAGAAGCCTGTCTATATTGGACATGGAAGAGAAGATCACTGAATTGGATGCTATATTAGAAGGAAATAGGAAGATGGATGCACAAGGGAAAAAGACTGAAAACACAGAAAATAACTCTTATGGTATTTGAGAACTGGGGAAAATATTTAATGCATATTTAAGATATTAGAAAGGAGAAGATAAAATGGAGCATAAGCAATATCTGAAAAGTAATTTCTAAGCTTTAACTAAAATTAAAGACAAACACCAAGGCACAGAAGGACTATGAACTACAAAAGATAGCAAAACAGATAAAACCACAACTCCAGGATATTATAGTAAAACAGTCAAAAAACAAAGGCAAAAAATATGTAAAATAACAACAAGAAATACATTTCCCTTTAAAAATAACAAACACACAAATAATGGAAGTTATAAAACAATAGAAAATACTTTTAAAATGCTAAAAGTAAATAACTGCCAGCATAAAATTTCATACCTAATTATAATAGCCTCCAAAGGTTAAGAGAAAGTAAATATCTTGTACAGCATGGTGGGACGGACACACCTATAATCTCAGCACTGAGGAGGCTAAGGCAGCCGGATTGCATGTTCCAGGCCAGCCTGGCTTACATAGTAAGTTCAAGGGCAACCTGTGCTAGTGAGGTCTTATCTCAAAAAAAAAAAAAAAAAAAGAGGAAGGAGAGAAGGAAGGAAGAAAGGAAGGAGAGAAGAAAGGAAGAAAGGAAGGAAAGAAGGAAGGAAAGAAGGAAAATACTGATGGAATTTTTCTAGCAGACCAACAGTAATTTTCAAGCAGAAGGAAATGATCCTGGACAGAAACACAGAAATGAAGAGAGGACAAACAACAATGGGCATGGAAATGATGTGATGTATGTCAAAAAATAAAGACTGCACACAACAATAATGATACTATGCCGAGTGTACTTATATTTATAATTAAAATACATGGCAATAATAATACAATAAGAAGGAACAGACAAATGGAAGTAAAAGTGTTTGGAAGGTTTAGCATTTTCTGGGAAGAGTTAGATATATATTTGTATTACATTCTAATAAGTTAAAGAAGACATTATCTCTAGAGTAAGAATAAGGAATAAAAATTTCTGAAGAAAAAAATACTTGACTGATCTTTTAAAAACCAAGAACAATGATAAAAGCAATATAAAACAGTTGAGACATAGAAATCAAATTGAAAAAGTAGCTAGAAATTCAATTATATCAACAACTACATTTACATGAAATAAAATTGCATGTAAAATGCATATACAAGATTAAAAATGAAGACAAAAATAAACTCATATACTCCCTACAAAGACACAACCCAGAAAATTTTAAAGTAAAGGAATAGAAAAAGATGTACCACATAACCACTAACATATGTATTATGTCTGTCAAATAGGGGAATATAATCCAAATAAATATGCATATGACTTTTACTATATATTAGTCAAAAGAGTCCATAAGCCTTGTAAGTTGATAAAAGTATAACCAAAAGTGACGTAATAGTTGCGTGATAGAAAAAGCCTGCTGTATTATTCTGTGCCCACAATCATTTACCAATAAAGGGAGAAGAAAAAAGTGTCAAAAATTATGCTTCAAAGAAAAAAGGCATTGTTAAAGTTAAGTAGGAATATTTGATTTAAAAATCTATCCACCATGAAAAAATAAATATGAAAAATTTGGACATACTTAATAGCACAGATGTCTACAGCCATACCACCTTGGCTTCAAATCTCATCAGATCTCAGAAGCTAAGCAGGACTGGGTCTGGTTAGTGCTTGGATGGGAGACCCCCTGGGTATATCAGCTGCTGTAGGCTTGGGAGAAGGACCGGCAGCCCACTCCCAAAACAATCAGCCATCAAAAACCTTATGGGTAGCAGAGAAACACTGACAGTAGTGCTAGGCATGGCATAGTATCAGGTAGTGTTTTGCCCTGTTGTACATAGAGCCACAATGATTCAGACTCAACTGGAGGACATCTACAGCAACAATAATAACACAGATACAAAACAACTTAAAATTTTCCAATATAAAACCAAAAATAGGAAAATCTAAATAAGAGTCTTGAAGATTGATATTATTGAGAAAAGTTAAATAAAATTTAAAGAAATGGAAATATGTGTCAAGTTCATTGATTAGAAGAACAAATGTTTAAATGAACAGTTAATTTTCTCAATTGATCACTGGCTGTATTGTGATTCTGTTAAAAATATAGACGCTTTTTGTTTTTTTAAAAAATATGTTTATGTGTGTGTTAGTGATGGGGGAGAAAAGTTATTGGCAAATCAATTATAAAATTTACCTGGAAATGTAAGGGGTAAAACAAGCAAAAGAAAAGGAAAACAGACAAAATTAAAGACAAAATTGGAGGCACCTTTGATAAACAAATGCATACCAGGTACCAAAAATTATCCTAAAGCATCAGTAGTTAAGAAAATGTGGTCAGGATAGACAAATGGACTAATGAAAAAGAACAAAATCCAGAGACACAGGTAAACTGTCACTTGATTTTTTAGAAAATAAATGTGATACTTTAATGTATTTGATCATGAATAATCTTTTCAATAAGTAAATAAGTATGTAATACTGGGTCAATTAAATTCTACATATAAGAAAAAATGACTCAACTCATACTTCCTACCACACACACACACACACACAATTTCATGTGAAGTGTGTAGCTAAAAATTAAAGAGAAAATGAGAAAACTGGAAGAAAGCAGGATGAGTTTCTTCCTGACTTTGAAATAGGCGAGGTCATAAAAGCACTAACCATATGGAGATTTTTTAAGGTGTTAAATTTGACTATGTTTAAATTAAAAGATTATTCTTTTGCAAAAAATAGAATAAAAACAATGAAAAGCCCTGCTTGAAATATTAAATCTCTACCAAAGGGTCATGTGCCAAATGTTTGATCCCCAACCTTTGGTGCTGTTTGGAAGTGGTGGGACTTTTAGAAGGTGGGGCCTAGTAGAAGAAAGTTAGGTCATTGGGTGCATGCCCTTGAAGGAAATATTAGGACCCTGGCCTTTCTTCTTGCTCTTTTTTTGCTTCCTGGCTGCCACAAAATGAAGAGATTCTTCTGCCACGTGTTCCCACCATAATGAACTTCCTCACTACAGGCCCCAAAGCAATGGGCAAACAAAGTATGAACTGAAACTTCTAAAACTGTGAGCCAAAATAAACCTTCCCTTCCTATAAGCTGATTCACTCAGGAATTTTGTCACAGTGATGGGAAGCTAACACAAGCACCTAAAAGTAAATATTTACAATATGTATTTGACAAATTATTCATATATCCATCCCTTCTAGAAAAAATTATTTAAATCAGTATGGAATGCTGATATCTCAGTAGGCTATTAGGCAAAAGTACTAAACACCACAAAAAAGAATATTCATATAACCAAGAAAATATAAAAGGGTAACTCAACAACCTAGTCATAAAGGACATCCAAATTAATATAATGATTAGATAAAAAGAAAAGACACACACCAGAAAGGCTAAAATAAAAAATACCAGTGTAGACATATTTAGAGAACAACTAAATTTTTATATATTGCAATTGGGTGTATGAATTGGTACAACTTTGGAAAACTGGTAATATACTGTATGATTCAATATTTTCTCTCCTGAGTACAGACATTTTTCACCCAAAATTGTGTACAAGTATGGTCGTCATTAATAATCATAATAACAAAAGTATAATGAATAAACAAACTACACAGTAATGAGAATTTACAAATGTACAACAACAAATCTCACAATAACACAGCTGAGTATCCTTTATTTGAAATATTTGGGACCAGATATGTCTTAGATTCCAGATTTTTTCAGATATTGTAATTTTTGCAGATACATGATGAGATTTCTTGAGAATGAGACTCAAGCATAAAAATAAAATTTATTTGTGTTTCATATGTACCTCATAAACAGCCTGAAGGTATATTAGTCAATACTTTTAGTGCACCTATGCTTTGACTTTGATCTGTCGTAAGAGGTTAGGTGTGGAACTTTCCACTTTTGGCATCACATCAGTTTTTAAAGTGTTTCACATTTTGGAGCATTTTAGATTTTAGATTTTCAAATTAGGGATATTCAACCTACAATGCTGAGTCAAATAAACCAGAGACAACATAGTAAATACACTATGATTCCACTTATGTAAAGTTCTAAAGGAGGAAGAATTAATATATGATATTTGTAGTCAAGATAAAGAGTACATTTAGGAATGGACAGAGTAGGTGTGTGCTAGTGGTAGAGGACAGAGGAATAAGGGTAATGGTTAACATGAGTATGTTCATTTTGTGAAAATTCATCAAACTATGCAATTATGTTTTATCCATTTGTCTAGATGCATGGTATACTTAAAAGTTCACATACCTATGCACAAATTTTGAACTACCTGCATATAGCAACTCTCAAGCAATGTTAACCCTTATTGTTGGAGAGGAAATATTTGAGATACAAATTTCCTGTTCTCAAGGTCATGGAGTCAAATGTGTTGACTTGGATGAGAGATGGCTACAAACAGACTTGGGAGAAAACATGCACATTGTCAATATTAATGGGCTAGAAATCCAGTATACCTGAGAAGCACATGTAAGTATTATTAATTTATTTTCAAGAGCCACAAATCCTGGCCAGAAAGAAAGTGTGATGAACAAAAATAATCAGCAAACTACAGTTCCAAATTATATATTTTAAAGAGGGTTCTGACCTTTGCACTCTTAGTTTGTTGCCCTTTTCTAAAGAGGATTCTGTCATTGCCATATGGTTCTCCAGAGTTTTGTAATGCAAACATCAGTATAAAAAGAGGGAGGGAGAATTTGGGAAATAGCAGATTGAGGAGAGAAAGGCAATAGAAGGATGAAATCCAGATGGTGTATGTATATTCTATAAAGAGGGGATATAACTTGGAAAGATTTTTTTCTTAGAAAAATTAACATTGAAAAAGAGACAAAGAATAAAAATAGAAAGAAATATTACACTGAAAGATTTAATCAATGGCTGGTTCAAAAAAAATTCTCCATGAGCAAAATTAAATAGAAAACAATGTTTGAGTTCAGAAGGTTGAGACATAACTACTAGTTAAATATCATATAGTCATGAAAGTAGCTGGTATGTATCATATAGAAACTTCTAAATAAATACAGTACTGTAGACCTCAAATTTATGAACATAATATCTTCCTAATAAAGAGCACAATTGCAGACAATTGCTGAAGCTTCTTTCCAGGCAGAATCAGTTAAGAAAACAGTTTGAGCCTGGAAGCTGAAGCAGGATTATTGGGTTCTCGTAGAAATTAAGTTTTCTTGGAGCTTTCTGCTTTAATATGAGTTAAAGGAAATAATGGTAATAGAGAGATGTCCTTGTCTGCCTGGCCACATATAGCGATGGAGCAGTGTCCTTGAATTATCTCTGGTTCATTCTGCATCCACAGGAAAACTCCTGTGTAGTAATGTCACCCTGGTTCCTTCTGACATAAGATCCCAGGCCGCTCAACCTCTGTTGACAGCAATGCTCAGTCACTTGGCAAGCAGCTGTGAGGAGCATCTTATCCCCTACTCCTTGTGGAGCTATAGAGGTCATAGAACAATAGCATGGAGCAAGGATTACCTCCTTGTTTTCCCAAACATAGGACATCGTGCTATCTTTAAGTACTATTGATCTTCCAGCCACTAGAATTAGACACAGTTTTGATAGTCAAAAATGTCTTCAAATTTCAGAGAATACATAACTGGTCTCCTCTTAAGGATACTGAAAAAGAATATGCCATCACTTCTAGCTTTCCGGAATGCTCTACCAGAAGATTGCAGTGTTTTTCACTATCTGGAAGGATACAGTGGGATTAAAGGCTTACCACTCAGAGAAGTGAGGAAGGGACTTGCAGCCATACACTCTTATTTAGGAATACTTTTTTGGGGGAAATTTCCTTTCTTATAAAGGAAGATGAAACAATATTTGCTACTCCCAGGTGAAGAGAAGTTCTACCATCTTGCCAAGTACAGTGAATTCCTAAAAGAAACAACTGAAAAGAACAAAATTTCCCTACTCAGTCCCATTTTTATATTGATTGATTGACTGATTGATTGAGCAGAGGCTGTTGGGGGTAGGAGTGCAGTATGCAAACAAGTCTGCAGGAGGACCAATTTTAATCTGACCCCCAAGTCTGTGATTTTGTCCAACTCATGTAAATCCCTTAAATTTAGTACATGGAAGATGGAGGACCATTTGTTCTTTCCAGCATGCTAGGTACAATTTCAGACAAGAAAAAATCCTATTCAAAACTCTGTTACAAAGAAATGAATGAACTTTCACCCTTCCTACTTTCAGAACAGTGGCTCTCAAACAGGGATACTTTTGCCTCCAGTACACATTTTGGTGGTCACAAACTGGGGCACTATTAGAATTGAATGAATAGAGGCCAAGTCTATAGCTGGGCATCCTGCAATGCACAGGACAGCTGCTCCACCACCCACCCACCCACTCAACAAATTCCAGTATTGCTAATGCTGAAAAACTCTGGACCACACTGTATTTCTGTGCTCCTCACAAAAATAAAATCTAGTTATCAGGAGGTATATCAAGGTAACCTAAAGTCCTATAAATTCCATGTCTATTGGTAATGATGAATATTCCTAAATCACAACTAGCATTTTTTAGATTTTTATAAGGGTGGGACGTTTCTTATTCCAAAATATCTGTTCATGATTCTGCTTAAATCCAACTTTATCATTATTTCGATCTCCAAATATAACTTAGTACATGTACCTGAGTTTCAGATCAATAAAAATTAATTTAAAAATCCCACTGATTTTTCTTCAGTGAGAGCAGCCTCCATAATTTTGACACATTGCCAAATTTTAATGATAATCTGAACACTCTGATAGAAATCTGAAAAGATAAAAATCCAATAACTTCCAGGTGCAATGGTGTACTCCTGTAATCCCATCAACTTGGGAGGTGGACACAGGAGCATCATCACAAGTTCAAAGCCAGAGGCAGAATACATAATTTAGGGAGACTCTGTCTCAAGATAAACAATGAAAAAAAAGATTGGGAGTGTGATGCAGTGGTGGAGCACTTGGAAAGTACCACAAGACCCGAATTCAACCCCCAAGTATTGACAAAAAAAAGTCCAATAACTGCATCCCTTTTGTGTTCTTCAAAAGTATCATCAAACCACTGAGTTTATGGTTTCACCAGAAACGTAACTGCAGAACTATGTAACCACCAGGCCAGGTGGTTAAGCAACCTAGAGGTCAAACAAGCAAATTGACATAACGATTTAAAATATGCTATTTTGTTAGGATGAATGACAGTTCTGGTCTATGCATAAAATCCAAGATTTATCTGAATGCTAAGTTACTTGTCAAGGAGGTATTTTACTATTCCTTTGTTTTTTGTTTTTTGGTTTTTTTTGCCTTGTGTCATGTAAGGTTCCTTGAAGTAACTAAAAAAAAAAAAAGTCATAATCCATTTGCTTTTCTGCCTTCCTATGAGAAAGAATTTTGACAGATGATAAATAGCAACTGCTGACAATCATCAATGCAAAGCTATCATGCTTTTACATTATATACAAAAAGAGAGTTGTAAAGTCACAAGGGATAGGACTTTTGACACATAAGAGATAAATATATAATCCTCAGAACTAAATCACTGATGGGATCTAAGCAAGTTCAACAAAGTACAGCTGCTTTCAGAGCCTCACAAAGTCAAACTAAAGCTAACTTTGATATGTGAAACCTAATGCATGTTCCACCCAACGTGCCATGCTCTTATCCAGAAAGCCAAGTTCAACTTACAAACATCAGGGAGTGTTCATGCACAATGAAAGCAGCAACTTTATCATACGGTATCTTTTAATTAAGGCCAAAAAGGAGACTAGAAAACAAATAAGAATACCATAAAATGGAGTTAATTAGACTAAGAAGGGTAATTCTGAAGCATAGGGGTTTAAGCATCAGATGCCTGAATCTCATTAAACCTGCACCAGAACTAAGCATGTATGAATCTTCAAAGAAAAACAGTAAATTGTCCACATTACTTGTCAATAATATGAGGAAGTCATTGCAAAGGTTACTTCCTTTATAGTCTAAGCTGCTCCCTCTTCTGCTGTTGACAAGTAATCAGGGTGGTTCACAGATCACTCTTTCACTATGGCTAATTCTGTTTAGTGACATTCACTTCAACTTATCTAACCAATTTAGCAAGCCAAGGTACCCTTGGGACCCAATTTCCACCTCAAATTATACATATTTTTGTACTTTGGATTAAATGACTGATCTTAATGGGAGAAATCTTATCTAATAAGGCTGGGGAATAGCAGTTACTTCAAATTTCATGCTATTCTGAATGATCTTGATATCAAATTAACAAGGTTTTACAGCATACTGTTTATTTACCCAATTAGTTGTACTCTGGCCTTTTGGCTTTCATCCAAGCTTATTTTTCTCTGGGTGGCCCAATTGCCCTTTGGGAGCAAAAAAGTGAGGCTAACAGGGTTAGAGAGATAATTCCCTATCCTCTCGTCTCCTTTCTTTCTTCCTTTACTTATACACAACAAATATACAGAGAGAGAGAGAGAGAGAGAGAGAGAGAGAGAGAGAGAGGAGAAAAGATCTGCTGCTCTTTGTGGATTACACAGTTTAGAAGAGTCTCTATCATTCAAAATCTTTGAATGGGACCACACTTTTATAAAGTCTTTCAAGGACTTTCTATACTTATGATATTTTCCTACATTTATTCTATAATTCTTCATGTATATTTTTGTACTTTCAGTAATATGATTATGCTTTTCCAAATCAACCATGCACAAAAGGATAGGTAATTTGTGTTAAGAACAAAATTAAATAGAAGGAATATCTACATGAAAATTGATGGGATTGGGGGTGATGATGGTGATAGAGATTCCATTAAGCACTTCATGTGTATAGTTTTATTGAATCCTTACAATATTTATATTTGGAAGATAATATCATCCCAAATTTATAGAAGTTAAGTATCTTATTCAAAATCACACATGTAGAGAGTATAAGAGTTAGGGCTTCACAAAAAGACATGCAGTGTAGAAGAGAGGTCTTTAGTGAGGGCATGGAAGAAGGGGGAGGAGGTACATAGAGGGTAAGGGGGAAGTTATCTTTGCAATGTACAATGAAATGCATGTATGGAAATGTCACAATGAAATGCATGTCAGAATGAAACACATTAAGTTGTACATTAAATTTTTCCAATAAAAAAAAGAGTCATGGCTTGAATTCTTTTTTGCTTAACATCTAGTCATCAATTCCCCTTGACACTCTCATGTACATGGTAGGTTCATGTTCTTCATTTTTCTTATGTTTTAAACTTCTATAGTATAGTAGCATATATAAGTACATATAACACACTTAAATTAAAAAAACAATGCCTTAAGCGGTAGTTTATAATTAAATTTATTTTCCTTCATCTTTTACTAAATGTCTATTCTTTATTATATTTATAAACAGTTTTTTGATGAAACTATACCTAATAAATTAATGTTTAGTCATTCATGCAAACAACCCTGAAGATTATTTACTCAAATTTGAAATATGAGATGATTTAAAACAATTAATTTGAGTTAAAATAGATATAAATCAGATGTGGCATGAAGACATTGAGGATCATGAGCCCCCATAGTTAGTTCATATGAATAGAGATGACTAGAGTTAATACTATTCTTAAAACAGACTATAGGTTTCTAAGAAAGTTAAATGCAATAAATGCCTAGGTAAAACACACTTTCATGAAATAAAGTATCTTGTTGTTGTTAGGCACTGACAAGTTGGGTCTGACTCATGATGACCCTATGTACAACAGATGAAACACTCCCCAACACTGTGCCATGCCCAGCAGTATTGTCAGTGCTTCTCTGTTATTCATAGGGTTTTCAATGGCTGATTGGTTAGAGAGTGGGCTGCCAGGTCCTTCTCCCAAGCCTACAGCACCCAGTTTTCCCAGTTGGTCTCCCATTCAAGGACTAATCTGGCCCAACCCTGCTTAGCTTCTGAGATCTGACAAGATCAGATGCTAGGGTGGTACAGCTATAGGCATCTAAAAGAGATTATATTAACATGTAAATAGTAAATTAGACAATGACTTTCATATTAAACTGCTACATTTTAAGCAAAATGATACATAAGGTTTGAAACAATGTCAACCAGAAGGTAATACTCAATGTTGATTATAGTTGTTCTCTCATTAAAGTTGAATAGATGCTATATTTGACAAGTTTGCCTACATTTTATATGAAAATACTCAGAGCAGGTAAATGCATTCATCTGGGAATACACTTTAGTATCATTTATCAAGGACATGACCTGGTAGATGATATATTTTCCTGCTTGCTATAAATCAAGGGTGGAGACTTTCACATGAAAGACATAAATATGGTCAAAATTTTTAGCTTTATCCTTCTCTGACCTTAACTGCTTACATTTGAGAAGGGCCAACATTGTAAAAACACATTTTTTTAAAAGAACTCTGTGTCATAATGTGTCTTTGTTCATCTGATTTTTAAAAATAAAATAAAAATAAGGTAGGAGTACTATGGCACCTGGATGATTATCTGAGGGATAGTTGCTGTTATCTTAGGGATGTTGTTGCTGTTGTTAGGTGCCATCGAGTTGGTATCCAACTCATAGTGACCACATGTACAACAGGTGAAACAGTATTGTTACTGTTTCTCTGCTGTTCATAGGGTTTTCAATGACAGGTTGTTTTTTGGGGAGTGAGTTGCTGGATCCATCTCCCAAGCCTACAGCACCTGGTGTTCCCAGGTGGTCTCCCATCTAAGTACTAACCAGTCCAGACCCTGCTTACCTTATGAGATCTGACGGGATCAGATGCCACAGTGATACAGCTGCAGGACAATCTTAGGGATAGAGGCATGGACAATTCCAGACCACTCAAGTTGCCAGGGATATATAATATGATACTTATTCTTTTATAGTTCTACTCTTTAGAGGAAACAAACACTCTAGGAAGAAATCTAATATCAGAAAAATAATTGTTATGTAATTTGGCCTTATCAAGTAAATTTCCTTATTACCTCTTACCCCAGCTCAGAATTAGGACAAATGAATTTTCCACTTTCCAATTGTATTTCAGGGTTCCCTTGGGGTGAAGGAAGGACCTAATTTCCCCATAGGTAAAGTACCCTAACATCCATAAGTGTATTAAGGGCTTTGCCAATTTAATTTTAGCTATCTAGTAGAAATATATCTAAAATTTTAGGAGACAATTCAAATTGCAGTGATTTATCATCCAGCTATAGACAGTTTGATAGAAATTATCCTATTTAGGCAAACCATTATGAAAGATAACTCATGTCCCAGTACTAATACTTTTCACTATATATTTTTGCAACATAGGAAAAGTATATTTGAGACAATTGATGGCCTCTAAATAGAGCTCATAACACTTGTTATAGTTTATCCTTTCTCTAAGAATATTCCCTGCTGACTATAAGAGGAGGAAAATGGGGCTACTTAATTTGAGTCACTCTGAGTATTCCTAAGGATATAGTCAAAGGTTGAGACCTAAACAGACCAGTTAGCTTCAAAAGAAGAAGACATCTGTTCTTCAGTCACATATTGTGCCTCCAATAATCCTGACCAGCTGTCTCAGAAACTTTTCAATCATAATTGGGATCAGTGAAGACTCTAGACAGTTTGTTGGTTCAGTGCAAATATATCAACACTACAGGAAACAGGGCTCAAATGCCAACATTGCTGATGATCTGTTAGAAATTTTAATGCACAAAAAAAGCAACACCTATTTAAAAAAAACACATTTTTGTCTACACAAACCTAGTAAAAGCATTCACTCAGTGAATAAAAATTAGTTATAGTGTTTGACACTACCTATGAGAGAAATTATATTTCCACGTTTTGTATTCTCTGGATGTCTTAAAGACAAAGCTTTCCTCTTTTGTCTTATTCTACTTGCTTTTGTTGGCATTCAACATTTGGATCACACTGTCTTTTGAATATTTTAGGAAATGTTTATTTATTTCCTTTTACCATGAAAAGAACCAGGTCATTCACCCTGTGACAGATGGACAAGAAAAGAATCAGAGTTAAATAACTCATCTAGAGAGATAATTTATCATCAAAAACATGAGGCTGCAGCTTGGGTCTCTCAAATCCAAGTTTTTTATTGTGCCTCACATGCATTCTAAACCCTTCATTATTTAAGTACATTTTGAATTTTGAACATTAAAATACCCCTGAATTCTTTTTGTTTGAGAGAATTTCTAAAGACCTGACAAGTAATCATGACTAAAAGAGAAAGACATTATTTAAACTAAGAATTATAATACATCTATTCTCTACTGTCTTCCACAGTGTTATCTGTGATTGGCTTTTCAAAAATATTGAACAAATGACACCAAACAAATCACAAAGTGTTTAAGGTGCTGTGTTCCTTTTTCCCAGACCATCTGGAGCTAAGTAAGCCAAAGTTGAGTTCAAATTCTATTGTCTTCCTCTGAGGAGACCAAGGAAACAGAAACCAATTCCTTTATACTCTAATTAATTAAAAAGAGCTAAAGAAAAAGAAAGAAAGGAATAGAACAAGGTATAAATGTTATAGCCATATGCTGGAAAGAATTCTAAGAACGCATATTGACTCCTCTGATTTGCTATAGAAATCTCTCAGTGTTTCTAATCTAAATTGTGGAAGCTATTCAATAAATCAATCACCAATTTAAAACATGTAAAAAGTAATTTTTAGTTAATACAGATTCTAGAACATATCTGATGGTATCTCTGTATTTTCATTCTGAATTTCTTTGATATAATTTCAACTCCTGTTCATTTTTTAATATGATTTCCATCCTCTTGATCATTTTCTAAGCATGATGGGATTCTTCTTATCTTCTCACTATATTTTTAAACAGCAGTAATTTGTCGGACTACTTTGCAATTTCAATCCATACATCATCTAATTTATATTTGGGTGGTTAGTTAAATCCATCCATCTTCAAATAAATTCAGCTAAGGGCTTACATGGCCTGTGCTAGGAAATTCTAATGGCTGTTAGCACTACCTGATTTTTATGGCTTCCTGGGCAAGAAAACAAAGAAGAGAACTTGGATCTCAAACAACAAAGTGTTTAAAAGTGTTTCTTCAATATATGTTCACTATTGGGGCTGGGATTTAGCTCAGGTGGTAGAATACCACTCTGCACTCTCTGAGGCCCTCTGTTCTATTCCCAATTCTGCAAAAAATGAGAGAAGGACATGCCAATCCACTCCATAAGCAATCCTGAAACAGTTAGCTATTAAAAACCCTATGAGGGTCGCCATGAGTTGGACCCAATTCAGTGGCACCCAACAACAACAATATATTTATTATTAAAACATATAGATCATGAAGACAGATAGGACTGAAGTAGAGAAAGATAATGGACTAAAGAAAAGGGGGAGAGAGCAGGAAGAAAGGTAATGGGAGAAAAAAACTCATGTATGTTGCCCTTAAGGCAAAATCTGATGTACGTATATAGACAGGTATACTCACAAAAGACATGCAAATAAAAAGAGACAATTGGAGAGGAAGGAGGGCATGGGGGAGGAGGGTCATGAGAGGGTAAGGGAAAAGTTAACATGAGCAATGTACAATGAAATGCATGTATGGAAATGTCATAATGAGACCCATTAAACTGTACATTAAAATTAGTAATAAATAAAAAGTAAAGAAAAGTGTTTTATTTATGCTCATGAAGTACCATTTTTGACATCAATGTTTCAGTCAGGCTTCAGACAGAGTCAAGATTATGTCTGGAAAAGGGGGAAATATAGTATAAATTTAATGTTTAGTTACTTTTTACAGTACTAGATCTCTGAATTTCCTCACCAGTATCAGATCTTTGAGGAAAGCAACTAATTTGTCAGTCTCAATAAAAAGACCAGTTATTAAATATGAATTGCTAGAAATGTACAACTCAGAAAACATAACCATAATGTTTCATCTATTTATCATTAACTATTGAAACAAACATTTATTTGGTATTGAGATTTAAAAGACTAATTTTGAGCCAGAAGGGCAACAGATGGGAGAGAAGGATTACTCTGCTTGCAATAAAAGAAACCTGAGGCATATCTTCATTTTGGAAGCCCAATGTCTTCCCATATACCCAGATTCCTTCTATTTTGTTGTGAAGACCAACAAGAAGGACTGGCCCCCTTCCTACTCTGTTTCTACATACACACCTACTATTCTGCATATGATTTTTACTAATCTTTGAGAGAGATTTCTGAGCCATTCTGGTGGCTTTCTTCGTTCCATACTTTGTAAGATGTGTGGCACCACACAATGCCATTTTAATCCTGATTCCACATTGTATGAGGGCTAGCAGCAGCTCTCCAAGTCATTTTAGGCCATGTTATACACTCAGTGAGGTCAAGCACTACTGTCTTCATCATGGTTCCAGAGATTAGAACTATGCACTAAATACTAATTAAATATATGTTAAAGAAGTAAATAAACTCCTAAAGCATGAAGACATGAAGACAAAATAGTTCATGCTGGTTTATATAAATGTTGTCCTGCTCATTCTTTTCCAGTCTTGCCTTTCTCTTTTCCCAGAGCATTTGTTTGTATTTGGTTAGAACTCTTCTCATGGATGGACTTATGTAATCATTATATATGAGTTTATTTCCTTGTTTAGACTATGATTCTTTAAAGGCAGAGAATGCATCTTCTCTCCAGAATTTGTACAGCTGGTACTTAGGAGAACTCATCTTATAGACAGGTGCTCAATAAACATCAGAAATAGTTATTCTGATTGCTGTGGATGTGCATAATACATCTGACTGAATTGACACTCATGTTTATAAGGAAGAAAAGAATGTTCAGAAAAAGTTTTAAGATGTTTCCATGTACTATTTCATTGTGATTATATCAGTGTAATCCTCCTGAAATAGCTCTTATTGAACTCACTTCAGCTTTGGAGGCTGATAAAGGAGGAGATAAAGCATTTCACTCAAGTTGTGTTAGTAGTAGCAGAATTGGGAGTTCAAATGTAAGTCCAATGCCATTGTCCCTCCTGCTAGGTTATGTTTCCTCTGTACCTGTCTTTCAAATGTGGGGGACATAACTAAAGTAAACCTTTAGTCCTTTTGATATAACTAGTATACCCCAGTTATTCAGCTTGCTGTCATCAATGTTATGATGCTAGTATATTTGATAAAGTTTTGCTAATGGGAGGATTAAATTTTTAATCAATCTGCTTCTAAGTACCTTCTGTAATCCTACTCCAATGACCTATCTTGGCAATTTTTTTTACAACCTGTTTGGTTGATCTTGTATTTCTTAATTATATTTTTCCCCTTCTCAGGCTCAGATTGTCTTCAGTCCAGCCTTTCTTTGTGGTTCCTAATAAACTGCTTTCCATTTTCTCCTTAGTCATCTTTGTTGAGACTATATTTGATAAGGGCTGGGGTTTAGTTCAGCTGGTAGAGTGCTTGCTCTGCCTGTTCTGAAGCTGTGGGTTTGATACCCAGCACCATAAAAATGGGAGAAGGGCTGGGAAGCCCACTACTGAAATCTCAAAAACAACCAGCCATTGAAAACCCTATGAAGAGCAGAGAAGCACTGACATAGTGCTGGGCATGACACAGTGTCAGAGAGTGTTTCAATCTGTTGCACATAGTGTCACTACAAGTTGGACATGACTCTGTGGTACCTAACAACAACAATATTTGATAAGGTTGGATAAACATTCTTCAACAATAATGCTTTGACCGTTTTTATTGTCCTCCATCCTACCTCTTCATTTTGCAATATTATTTCAACAGAATAATATGGTGACCTAAAGTATATGTAGTGCTGGGTGCAATGGCACACTCCTATAATTCCAGGCTGAGGTAGGAGGATAGGAGGATTGCAAATTACAGACCAGAGGCAGCCTACGTAACTTAGTGAGACCCTGTTTCAAGACAAAAATAAAAAAGGGACTAGGGGTATAGCTCAGTGGTATAGCGCTTGCAAAGTATGTGCTGCAAGGCCCTGGGTTCAACCCCCAAGTATTGCAAAAAAATCAAAATTAAAGATTAAAATAAATTTTAAAAAATAAAGTATATGGAGCATATCTTTCCACATATGGCTTCATTTTCATGAAAGCCTGCCAAAATAAGTTTTATTGATTTTAATTCTTGCTCTATCTTCCTTTTTTTTCTTAAATGTTTCTGAACATGAAGTTCGTCACTATATTTTTTGCCAAAATATTTTATAGTGAGAATTTTAATATAATATACTCGCACAATCATTTTCGCATCATTTTCTCATGTCATTGTTGATATTGTACCTTTATACTAATTATGTCCCTTATGATTTTTTCATTTTACTCATTATTATTCTGTAACATCATAATAGTTACTAAGAATCCCATTATGCAAACAATTATGATTATGTTTGT
>VMDO01015398.1:22021-51410 GCA_007922755.1 Pedetes capensis | reverse complement strand
GGCGTATGGATATTATTCGATCACTGACAACATTGTATTTCAGGACAGATCTTGAAATGTCTTTTTTGATGATGAATGCAACCCCATTTCTCTTTAGTTTATCATTCCCAGCATAGTAGACCATATGACTGTCTGACTCAAAATGGCCTATGCCAGTCCATTTTAGCTCACTGATGCCTAGAATGTCAATGTTTATGCGCTCCATTTCTCTTTTAACAATTTCTAACTTGCCTAGATTCATACTATATACATTCCATGTTCCAATTATTAATGGATGTTTACAGTTGTTTCTCCTCATTTTGAGTCATGCCACATCAGAAAGTGGAGGTCCCTGGGGCTTTACTCCATTTCTGTCTTCACAGTAGACTCTACTTGGAGGAGGCAACTCTTCCCCAGTAGTCTTTTGAGTGCCTTCCAACTTGGGGGCCTCATTTTCAGGCACTATATCTGACAGTGTTTCTTTGCTATCCATAGGGTTTTCAATGGCTAGTTGTTTTGGGAGTGGCTCACCAGGTCCTACTCCCTAGTTTATCTTAGTCTGGAAGCTCAGCTGAAAACCTGTCCACCATGGGTAACCTTGTTCATGTCTGAGGTTACAGTGGCTGGGCCACCGCTCTGCACCCCCCGCCCATATTTTTTACTTTTTGAGACAGGGACTTGCTGGGTTGCACAAACTGCCTCTGATCTCGGGCTTGTCGTCCTCCTGTCTCGGCCCCCCAAGCCGCTGGGATTGCAGGCGTGAACCACCGCACCTGACTAGAAGTGTTTTTTATGTGTGTGCGAGCGTGTATGCATGGTTTTGTTTTTGTTTTTGTTTTGATTTTTTTGTTTCTTGGGGTTTTTGTTTTGATTTGTTTTGGTTTTGTTTTGTTTTTTGTTGTTGTTTGTTTTTGTTGTTTTGTACAGGGGTTTGAAACCAGGGTCTTGCGCCTATTCGCTTCATAGGTGTTGGACTATAGCATGCACCCCCAGCCCATAATTTTTTACTTTTTGACACAGGGTCTTGCTGGGTTGCGCAGGCTGCCTGTGATCTTGGGCTTGTGATCCTCCTGCCTCCACCCCCAAGCTGCTGGAAATGCAGGTGTATACCACCGCACCTGACTATAAGCGATTTTATACATGGGTGGGAGAGTTTTTTTTTTTAATTTTCTTCCTTTCTTGTTTTACTCTCTTCCCTCTTTCTATTCTCCTCCTCTTTTTCTTATGCTATATATGCGTCCTTGTATTAATTATTTTACCATCAGAGCCCCTACACGTCTGTCAGTTTGCCATGGGTGCTTGTGTGTTGTGATGAGGCTGAGAGCTCTGCCACTGTAACCTCAGACATGAGCAAGTCTATTTATACAGCTAATAATTCTGGAATTTAGTAGCAATAGTTGCCAAAAAGTGGATGTGGGAGGAATACATTCTTCTACTGCATCTCCCTTATTTATTAGACTCCCAATAGTACTGGGATGGCTGAGAATATGAGGCCGTTGACCATCATCTGATAATTGCCTCCTATGCAGTGATGTTCTATGGTAGAAATTGATGTAAGATTTAAAATATGAGCAATTTGTGCCCATATGCCTCTTCTTCCAAACTGATTTAACCTCCCAGTCTATGCTAGTAAGTGATCATTTGCCACATAACTACTACCCAAGAGGATATTTATATCCTTATCTGAAGCCATTATTTCTCTTTATATTTTGTAGATGCTAAAGGGCACTACTTACATGTGTGTGTATGGGGAAAATTTATTGCTTCATTTTTTTTTCTGTTACAGCCCCTCTTGAATGGAACTTAATTCAACTCCATTATTTATTTATTTATTCATTCATTTATTTATTCATTCATTTATTTTTGCAGTGCTGTGGCGCTGAACCCAGGGCCTCCTGTGTGCTAGGCAAGTACTATGCTACTGAGACACATCCCAAAGGCCCCTTTTATATTTTTTATTCTGAATAAGGGTTCCCCCAAGTTGTGTAGGTTACCTCTGGCCTCAAGCTCTGATCCTCCTACCTCAGCCTCCCATGTTGCTGGTATTACACGTTTGTGCCATGGCATCCAACTTAACTCCATTATTTTACAACATTTGTGAGCTTGGTCCATGTTTTGCTCTAACTTATTCATCTCATCATAAATAAGGTTCATGAGGCGTTAAATAGTGAGCTAAGAGAAAATCAGTTTAAAAAGTGCGAAGTAATGTAGGTTGCTAGTCCATATATTTGCATAAATTAATTCAAATCTTTGGACTTGTTTAGTATCATTCCAAAATATAATTTTCATAGTGTGGTAGATTGATGTAGAATTTGTTTAACTTAAACATATGATGTCCATTGCCAGGGCATTCACTCTCTAATACCATCCAGTAATACAGTATAAGCTCCTTTTCAAATGGTGAGTGGCATTCAGTATTTCAGAAAGAGTTGTCTTACTCCAAAGCACTAGGAAGATCTACAGTGAATCTCTTATTTGGATTAGGCTTTTATTCCATCTAGAGACCTCATTCATTGGAGACAACTTCATTGCATACATTGCATCCACACAATTCCTCTCTTCACAACAAAGATATTAACAGACTTGGTAAGAAATATCTTTAACAAAGTACACTTTAATACTTCATATATATTTCATATTTGATTAACATTTTATAGTTTGGTTATCACCTAGACTCTGCTGGGTCTTAAGACCAAGAAGCAACACAGCTAGATGTATTGTTGAGATTTCTCATATTTTTCAAGCCTCAAAATGAACAGATTCATAAATTATCTAATGAATAAGCTCCCGCACATGTCTGTCAGTTTGCCGCACTGTGGGGGCTTATGTGTTGCGATGAGGCTGACAGCTATGCCACCGGTATCTCAGATTCCAGCAGGGTCACCCATAGTGGACACGTTTTGGCTGAGCTTCCAGACCAAGACAGAATAGGGAGTAGGCACTGCCAAACTGCACCTGAAACAACTAGCCCTTGAAAACCCTATGGATAGCAAAGAAACACTGTCAGATATAGTGCCAGAAAATGAATCCCCCTGGGTTAGAGGGCACTCAAAAGACTACTGGGGAAGAGGTGCCTCCACAAAGTAGAGTCTACCGTGATGACAGAAATGGAGTAAAGCCCCAGGGACCTCCACTTGCTGATGTGGAATGACTCAAAATGAGGACAAACAACTGTAAACATCCATTAATAATTGGAACATAGAATGTACAAAGTATGAATCTAAGAAAATTAGAAATCCTTAAAAGAGAAATGGCGGGCATAAACATTGATATCCTAGGCATCAGTAAGCTAAAATGGACTGGCATGGGCCTCTTTGAGTCAGATAATTATATGGTCTACTATGCTGGGAATGACAAACTAAAGAGAAATGGGGTTACATTCATCATTAAAAAAGACATCTCAAGATCTGTCCTGAAATATAATGTTGTCAGTGATAGAATAACATCCATACGTCTACAACGAAATCCAGTTAATATGACTATTATTCAAATTTATGCACCCACCACTAAGTCCACATATGAAGAAAGGGAAGATTTCTACCAGCTTCTGCAATATGAAATAGATCAAACATGCAATCAGGATGTACTGATAATTACTGGTGACTGGAACGTGAAGATTGGAAACAAAGAAGAATGTTCAGTAGTTGGAAAATATGGACTTGGTGACAGAAACAATGCAGGAGATTGCATGATAGAATTTTGTCAGACCAATAACTTTTTCATTTCAATTACATTTTTTCAACAACATAAATGGTGATTATATACATGGACATCACCAGATGGAACACACAGGAATCAAATTGACTATATATGTGGAAAGAGACGATGGAAAACCTCTATATTAAATGTCAAAACAAGACCAGATGCTGATTGTGGATCAGACCATCAACTTTTCATATGCAATTTCAGACTGAAGCTGAAGAAAATTAGAACAAGTTTTCAAGAGCCAAGGTATGGCCTCGAGCATATCCCACCTGAATTCAGAGACCACCTCAAGAATAGGTTTAATGCATTAGACACAAATGATAGGAGACCAGAAGAGTTGTGGCATGACACAAAAGATATCATTCAAGAAGAAAGCAAAAAGTTATTAAAAAGACAAGAAAAAAAGAAAAGACCAAATCACATGTGAAAAGAGACCCTGGACCATACCTTTGAACATAGAGGAGCTAAAGTAAAAGGAAGACATATGAAGTTAAGGATCTAAACAGAAGATTCCAAAGGGCAGCTCAAGAAGACAAAAACAAACATTATAATGACATGTGCAAAGAGCTGGAGGCAGCAAACCAAAAGGGAAAAACACAGTCTGTGTTTCTGAAGCTTAGGGAAGTGCAAAAAAATTCAAGCCTCGAGTGGCAATAGTGAAAGATTCTACAGGGAAAATATTAAATGATGCAGGAAACATCAAAAGAAGATGGAAGGAATATACAGAATCATTACATAAAAAAGAATTGGTAGATGACCAAGAGTTTCAGGAGGGTGCATATGAAGAGGAACCAATGGTATTGAAGGGCAAAATGGAAGCTGCCTTGAAGAACTGGCGAAATACAAGGCTGGAGGAATTGATGGGATACCAATAGAGATGTTTCACCAAACCGGTGCAGCACTGGAGGTGTTAACCTGTTAATGCCAACAGATTTGGAAAACAGCTACCTGGCCAACTGACTGGAAGAGATCCATATTTGTGCCTATTCCCAAAAAAGGGGATCCAACTGAATGTGCAAACTATCGGACAATATCATTAATATCACACACCAGCAAAATTTTAGTAAAGATCATTAAAAAGTGACTGCAGCAGCATATAGACAGGGAATTACTGGAAAATCAAGCAGGATTTGGAAGAGGGTGGGGAACCAGGGACATCATTGCTCATGTCAGGGGGATATTAGTTGAAAGCAGTGAATATCAGAAAGATGTCTATCTATGTTTTGTTGACTATGCAAAGGCATTTGACTGTGTGGATCATAACAAATTATGGATAACACCTTGGAAAATGGGAATACCAGGGCACCTAATTGTGCTCATGAGGAATCTGTACATAAACCAGGAGGCAGTTGTTAGAATAGAACAGGGAAACATAGGCTGGTTTAAAGTTGAAAAAGGTGTGTGTCAGAGCTGTACACTTCCACCATATCTCTTCAATTTCTATGCTGAGCAAATAATCCAAGAAGCTGGACTTTATGAGGAAGAACGTGCCATCAGGATTGGGGGAAGACTCATTAACAACCTGCGTTATGCAGATGACACAACTCTGCTTGCTGAAAGTGAAGAAGTTTTAAAACATTTACTGATGAAGATCAAAGATCATAGCCTTCAGTGTGGGTTGCGACTAAACATCAACAAAACAAAAATCCTTACAACTGGGTCAGTATGCAACTTCATAATAAATGGAGAAAAGATTGAGGTTGTCCAAGATTTTGCTTGGCTTGGCTCTATAATTAACACCCGTGGAAGCAGCACTCAAGGAATCAAAAGACACATTGCTTTGGGAAAAGCTGTGGCAAAAGATCTCTTTAGAGTATTGAAAAGTAAAGATGTCACATTGAAGACGAAGGTGCATCTGACTCATGCCATGGTATTTTCAGTCACATCATATGGTTTTGAAAGCTGGACATTGAACAAAGGAGACAGAAAAAGAATTGATGCTTTTGAATTATGGTGCTGGAGATGTCTATACCACAGACTGCCAAAAGAACCAACAGATCTGTCCTAGAGGAAGTGCAACTAGAGTGCTCCTTAGAAGCAAGAATGGCCAGACTCTGTCTTAGATATTTCGGGCATGTAGTCAGAAGAGATCAATCCCTAGAGAAAGACATCATGTTTGGGAGAGTGGCATGCCAACAGAAAAGAGGAAAACCCTCCACCAGATGGATTGACACAGTGTCTGCAACAATGGGCTTAAACATAAATAAGATCCTGTGCCTGGCACAGAATCAGGAAGTGTTTCAATCTGCTGTACATAGGTTCGCTATGAGTCCGCTTGACTGGATGGCACCTAACAAGAACAACAACAAAAATGAATAAGTAAGACAGTATTTTTATTTTTATCTATTATTTATTTTGCAGTACTGAGGATTTAAACCCAGGGACTCAGACATGCTAGGCAAGTGTTCTACTACTGAGCTGCTTCCCTAGCTACTTTAATTTCTTTTTTTTGGAGACAAAATCTTGCTAAGTTTTCCAAGCCACCTTCAACGTCAAACTTTCAACCTTCCTGCCTGTGCCTCCCAAGTGCTGGGTCACATGTATGTGCCACAGCACCTGGTAGAACAGTATTCTTAAACATGATATATGCTGTCTCAAAAAAAAAAAAAAAAAGAAAAAGAAACAGAAAAAGAAAAAAACACTGTGACTTTTTCTTAGAAGTAATAGGTACTAACTAAAATAATTTGATCTTAATTTTAGAGCACATGAAGCAATCTTGAAACAGCCATTAAAAACCCTATGAGTTTTGCTGTGAGTGGTACCCAACTTGATGGCACCTAACAACAACAACAGTTCAGATATGGACAGACCATGAAATCACTAGAATAATAACCAGTCTGGCAGCGTCATGATGGTTATAGGGTTTGTCTCTTACGCTTGACACTCATGTCTACAGCAAACTATTTGGGATTATTTGGCTCATCAAATCCAATTCAAATGGTGCTATTAAAAAAGAGGACTATGATGGTACTCTGCTGGATGTCAATATGAAGAAGGGGTTTTGTTTGGAAAGTGTAGAATTAATGTAGAGTCCTGTAGCAGGATAGTGAATCCTGACTATGTCTTCCCAGGTGAATATGAACTACTAATGTTTATGCACTTTCTTTTGGGTATTAAAAAGAACAGATTTTCTAGATCAATAAAATCCTGCCAAAATTAGAGTATGTACTGATCTATCCTAGTAAATGATATTATATTCAGCACAGAGCTGCAAGTGGGTTTCCACATGCTTAATTTTGCTATCTCTCCCAGGAGAACATTTTGCTTCTTGCTATTTTTTTCCAGAAGAGAGGGATGTAGAATTTCAGAGGCTCTCATTGTGCCTTTCTTTCATTATAGATCACACTCCAAAATGTCTACTGTAGCTGATAACTGTCTCAACTGAAGGATGAGGTTTAGGGGAAATCTTCAGCAGCATCAGCCACAAAGGCATGCAAATTCTTATGCATTTTTAGCAGAGATCAATGTTTGTGCTCTCTCTCTCTCTCTCTCTCTCTGTGTGTGTGTGTGTGTGTGTGTGTCCTTAAAGACCTTACCTGATAGTTTCTCCCAGAGAAAAAAATAAAACATCGTCATGAGATTTCACCATGTACCCATTGATGATCAAAGATCTTCAGAATTAGCCTTGGTACTCAAGGGCTCTTAATGATCAAGCATCAACTGACAATTTCAAAGAAAAACAATGATGGGCAGAATTTTAAGAATGACCCCCAATGACTTTCACCTTTGCATAATTCCCTCCACTTTGAGTGCTTGGGAAACCCACAAATAAAAAATGCCATTACTCTGACTGTGTCATATGGCATGATTGATCTTAAGATAGAGATGCTATCCTGGTGGGCCTAATTTAATTGTAAGAGCCCTTCAAAAGTAGAACTTTCCCTAGCTAGAAGCAAAAGAGCAAGTCAGAGAAGAAAGCAGGATTGGAAGTGAGAAGGTTATAAACCCCAGAGAGGTTTAATGTCCTTTCATTTCCTTAAGAATGCAAGGACCACCTGAGATAAAATGGGGGCAGAATTGAAGGGCTGAGAGAGGCCCCCCAGTCAGCAAGAAACAATAATTTTGTTCCTACAATCTCAAAGCACTGAATTTGGCCTAAAATCTGAATTAGTTTAGAAGTGTATTCTTCCCTAGAGCTCTAGATAAGATTTCAGCCTGGCTATTACCTTAACTTTGGCTTTATGTGACTTTAAGTAGAGAATGCCTGCAGCCCTAGCACTGTGCCACCCAGATCTAGGAAGCTAAGCAAACCTAGTTAGTACTTGGATGGGAGAACCCTTGGGGACAGCAGGTGCTGTAAGCTTGGAAGAAAGACCTGGCAACCCACTCCCAAGAAGCAATCAGCCATTGAAAACCTTATGAATATCAGAGAAGCACAATAGTGTTTCATCTGTTGTACGCAGGGTCTCAGAGTGAGGGTACCTAACCACCACCACAACACCACCAAGAAGAAGAGAATGCCTGTAGTCATGGCCACCTGGTATCAGATCTCTCAGATCTCAGAAGCTAAGCAGGTTGGGCCTGTTTAGTACTTGGATGGGAAATTACCAGGTAACATCAAGTGCTGTAGGCTTGGGAGAAGGACTTGGTAGCCCACACACAAAACAACAAGTAGCCATTATCTCAGTTGGTGGAGCACAGTTCTGCACTCTCTTTGTACCAGGGTTTGATCATCAGTGCCGCAAAAATGAGAGAAGGACATGACCATCCACTCCCAAAACAACCCCAACACAATCAGCCAGTGAAAACCCTATGAGGGTTGCTCTGTGTCAGACCTGACTTGATGACACCTAACAACAACAACAGAAACTAGAAAATAAGGTAAGCCGTGTCAGACTTTTGACTTGCAGAACAATGGCACAATTGTGTTTAAATTTCTCTATAAATCTGGTAATTTGCTAAAAATGCAGAAAACTAATAAAATAGTAAAATATAATATTCTTTCATTTTTTTCATACCACATAGGAAATATATTTGAAATATATTAGTGCATCTATTACTGGGGAGCCATAGAGAGCACAGCTCTGGAGGCTGGCAGCAGGTAGGTCCTTCCCTGGAGGAAGCAATTACCTTCCCCCTCCCTGACAGCAGATATCTCTATTTGTCTGTGTTTCTTTGTATAAAAGAATTTATATGAGACACAGAAATAGTGCAGAATACGGACTAAGTTTATTAATGATAGAGAATTTAGTCAGAGATTGTAAAGATAGTACCCCTCTGAGATGTGAAGATAGGTGAGAGTGAAGGGCGACTGCTGCCTACAGCTAATGTCAGCTATGGTCTTAGGGTGAAGGTTGAACCTTTAAGGGAAGGAAAGACATATTTTCCACCTGGGGCCTGTGCCCAGAATGGGTTAATGGATTTCCAGTGTCTTCAAAGGACTGGGCTCAGGGAGACAGGTATTTCAAAAGGTAAGAATTCCAGGCAGCTATTGGTCTTGATAAGTGAGCAGAACCCACTAAACAATGTCATTTTCAATTGCTTGGAGTAGTACATGTCTCACATAGTCATAGCATCCTTCTTGGATGAATGTAGAAGTAAGAAGTGATTTTAATTCTCTGTTTCCTTCTTGTTTCCTTCTCTGTTTCCTTTACTGAAAGCATACTTTTCCTTTATCTATCAAGGAGGCACAGACCACCAGTTCAGAGACTTTGTCCCAACAGGAGGCTTCCATTGACATTCATGTTACAGATGGCGGGGAAGCACACAGCTAGGCTAGGTGACTGCAGAGTTCTCTGTTCCCTTCCTTCCTGCCTATTACACTCCAACACATCTACCTTCAACAACATTAATTTTGCCCAGTGCTAAATTCAGAATATGAATTAGCAAAGGTTTTAACATTCATAAGAAATTAACAATAACAAACAAATAGCTTAATTGCCACTTTTGAGAAGCCTTTTCATCTAGAAAGCACAATCCATTTGATTTTGAGCTGTGTATGTGTATGTGGTGAACATGAAGGTATATTTAATGGTACAGATGTCAGGCAATGCAGTGGTTATAAGCTCTGTTTACCAAATATTTCCTCTTCTCTTCTCTTCTCTTCTCTTCTCTTCTCTTCTCTTCTCTTCTCTTCTCATGTTCTATAACATGGCAACAATACACTTTCCAGACTCCTCTGGTCCTTGAGTGGATACATATGACTAGGTTTTGCCAATAATCTTAAAGTAGAAATAACATTTCTTACACCCAGATTGGGGCTGGGATATAGTTCAGTTGGTAGAGCACTGCTCTGCAGTCTCTGAGGTCCTGAGTTCAATTCCCAGCACCCCAAAAATGGGAGAAGGACATGGCAACCCACGCCCAAGGCAATCCCGAAACAATCTGCCATTGAAAACCCTGAGAGGGTCGCTATGAGTCGGGCACGACTCAACAGCACCTAACAACAACAACAACACCCAGATTAGACACTTCAGTGTCAATACAATATTTTTCCTTGCTCCCTTTTTTCTTCAACTGGTAGTAGGTGAAATGCTCACTCAGGAAGATATTTTCCCTTCCTGGAAACCTGAGTAACTATAGCAATCACAATAATTATTCTCACCCAATGGTATATATAATTAATAAGAAAGAAAGAAATGT
This sequence comes from Pedetes capensis, assembly GCA_007922755.1. Classification (NCBI taxonomy): domain Eukaryota; kingdom Metazoa; phylum Chordata; class Mammalia; order Rodentia; family Pedetidae; genus Pedetes; species Pedetes capensis. The sequence goes on along the minus strand of VMDO01015398.1, from coordinate 41,144 downwards.
TTGTGGCTGTAAATTTTGAAGATTGGGAACTGCTTGCTACCAAGACATAAACTTGACTTTCTTAACTGATATAGAATGTGCATGCAAATACATATTTAGAAGGAACTGGTGAGGACTAAGCTTTATGGGGCCAGATTTAGGACATGATTTTATCTGAAAAGAGTAGAGGACATTGATGTAGAGAAAAGCACACAAGGTTGAAGGCTATGAGACAGTGTGGTCCTAACTATATGGAACCATAAATGAATGTCCATGGGACTGAGACTAAAATGGGCCATCGCATAAAAGTCCTCGTCAGGGAACACTATGTCAGAGAAATGTCAACAAATCTATGAGTGGCATAAGGGCCAAGAAGGGTGGGCATATTGCCTTTGTATCATTGACAATTAGTCTAATGTCTTTTAAATCATTTGTTTGCTTAGGAGCAAACTAGACATAATGTCCATGAAATTAATGGAGATTATCATGGTGCTACTTGAAGTAAAGAAACCACTTATCAACCTGTAATTTGTTGTTGTTTTTAAGGGCTGTCAAGTTGGGTCTAACTCACAGTGACCTTATGTAGTACAGAAGGAAACACTCCCCAATTCTGTACCAGGCACAGGATCGATCTTTTATATGTTTAAACCCATTGTTGCAGTTACTGTGTTAATCCATCTAGTTGAGGGTCCTCCTTTCTTTTGTTGACCTGCCACTCTCCTGAACATGATGTCCTTTTCCAGGGACTGGTCCCTCCTGACAACATGTTCAAAATATGTCGGACGCAGTTTAGTCATCTTTGCCTCCAAGGAGCACTCTGATTGAACTTCTTCTAGGACAGATCTGTTGGTTCTTTTTGCTGTACATAGTATATTCAAAATTCATCTCTAGCACCATAATCCCAAAGCATTAATTCTTCTCCTGTCTCCTTTATTCAATGTCTGGCTTTCACAAATTTAAACACCATAAAATATCTTGAACTAAAATTAATTTATTGTGCTATATGCATCAGATAATTTAAAAAACAACATTAAGGTACTCTAAACTAAACAAGGAAGTTGTTCCTTTGTTGTTATTTGCTTAACACTTCCCATTAAAGGTGTTTGGCTATTTATTTCCTGACTGTAAACTTCAATCATCTACTGACTTGAGAATTGTCAATTCTATAATACATATAAACTCTACCTCTAATATTCTAACTATGGAAATGTGAAGCTGTTAAGCAATGATAGAAATTGATAAGAATATGAAAAGTCCATGTGATTTGCATTCTTAAAATTTGTGCTAACATAAGTTAAAAATAAGTGGTCATTTAAAATTTCTCATAAAATAAAAATAACATTAATTATCCTACTACTATGGTTACTGTATAAATCTACTCTGATTCACTACTGTAGAACAATTGTAATGAAATGCACTGTTTCCTCATAAGGTATGGTTTCTTCTTTTCATGAATGTGGCAATGTATTTATTTTTACATTTCAGAAACTTCCAATTCCATGAGACAATATTGCATTTGGGGAACATTGATAAGTATATCAATCTGGGTGTCTGAAATAAATTCCATATAAACAATAAAAGTATTTTTCCTGAAATTGCTAATAAAATCCAAATATATATATATATATATATATATATATATATATATATATTTCATGCTTAAAAATTGTTGAGTTAGTAATAAATTATTTTATAAAATAAAATTATTGCACTTTTTTAGTTTTGTAAAATGCACAATACCAGGATGAGAATTAAATTCCTAGTCTTTTGTTTGATATAGTACCATGTTATCTTTATGGGACAGATATAGGTAAAGCCCTTCTGTGAAAGAGTTTGAAGATTCTGAGCATTTCTCATCTTGTCCTCATTGGCTTTCAATATTCTTTTTTCCTCTTTATAAGTTTTATGGCTATCAGTCTTCTACCATAAGTAAATGAGTAACCATTTCAGAAAGCAGCAAGGTCATTTTATCTGATAAAAGCAAAAAGGGATTTCTTGCCTTGCTATTTTAAGACTGACTATTTCATTGAAATAAAATACTAATGTTTTGCCATTATTAGATTCTATCTTGTGTTAAGTATTTGAAATATATTTGAAAAATAAACATTGTGGACATAAAGTGCTATTTTTATGTATTTATTCATTCATTCATTTATTTTTCTTTTTGTTTCTTTTCTTTTCTTTTTTTTTTTTCAGTACTGGGAGATTGAGTCCAGGGCCTCACACATACTTTGCAAGTGCTCTACCACTCAGCTATACCCACAGCCCTTTTAAAATTATTTTTCTTGAGTCAGGGTCTCCCTAAATTACACAGGCTGCCACTGGGCTTGAACTTGTGATCCTCCTCCACCTCCCAAGTCAGGCATGCACCATGGCACTCTGCTCAAGAACATTCTTAATTGTTTTGAAGTCCTAGAATATATCCTGTGATATTTTTTGAAATGTATTTGAAAAATTGTATTTCATTAGCATCGTATGACCATTAAATAAATTATAAATTTTTAAAATGTGCAGAAATCATTTAATAACCATTTCAGGTCAATATTTGGTGTTTGCATGGGTACTACCACATGATTTTCATTCACCATAGACTCCTGCTCATATGGAGAAAAGTATTCAAATTATTTATCCATGAAGAGAGTGCAAAAATCATGCTAGTTGCACATTCTCTAAAGTAAATATATATGAGTTAAGAACCGTGAAGGGAGAGATATCTAAATAAGTATTATCAAATTTTGATTTACATAGAAATCATTTATTTTAAAGTGAAAATTCATGGTAAAATTGTGGCAATTATGACCTGGTAGATATGAGCTACAATTCAGAACAGTTCTATAACATGCATCACATGTGACAGTGATGGTGGAATTCCATAAATCCAGTTTGGAAAGCTCTTTTCTAATGGAATAGTAGGCATTGTGTCATGGTGCTATGTTAGTTGTCTTTATTGTGTGGTGCTCTGGTCACACAGTGACACTCAGCTAGGAAAGTGCTATGGTTTACATATGAGTTCAGTTTGTTCCCCCAAGTTTCTTGTGTTAGAGGCTTAGTCTCTACTTCAGTGATGTTGGGAGGAGGGGGAACTTTTAAAGAGTTGGGCTTAGTGGGAAGTTTGGGGGGTCATATTTTCAGAAGGGATATGGTTAATTTCTGGTGCAGTAGATTGTTATTTAAAAATATGATTCTGACCCCTGAATCTCTCTGGCACCTTGTCTTGTGCATACTCCCACTGGGACATCATTCCCCATGCTGTGATATACTCAAAACGCCATCACAAGAGCCAATTAGATATTGACACCATGCATGCTCTTGAATCTCCAGAACTGTGAGCTAAGTAAGTCTCTTTTCTAATGAATGACCCAACCTCAGGCACTTTGTTATAGAAACAGAAAATAGATGCAGATATTCTTCATTGCATTTATGTACATAATGGATACTCCTCAAATTATTCAAATGCTATGCCAATCTATACAGTTTAGTCTCCAAGTGTGGGGTACATGCCTCCCAGTCAGATGGAGACAGGGTTCTTGTCCAGTCAGTGGTTGAAGGTCCAGGTGAGAGAGATATCTTTCTTCATGGGTGATCTGGGTGAGAGAGCATTCTTTCCTTACCGAAGTTCTGGGCAAGAGAGAGTTCTTTCCTTGTTGAAGGTCCCAGTGACAGAGAGCAAACTGCAGCAGTGCAGCTCCTTATATAGCTTGCCCATGGAAGAGCCTGAGCCAATCAGCTTTGAGTCCTATTGTCCAATCAGGCTTGGGGGATTTGTGAAGGGTTTTGTACAAACATCCAATCAAGTTACTTTCATTTTCCCTAGATTTCTAATTTACAAACCAGATCTTCAAAAGTTGTTTTCTCAGTTTGGGGGTTTTTCCCAATTTTCTCCCAATTTTTCCCTACATCCAAGCAACCTAAAATACATAATTGACTTACTTATACATACTTCCAAATGGTAATAATTGACCACTGTGAATGACAATTATTTATACTCAATTTTTTTTTTTTTTTTGAGGTACTAGTGTTGAACCCTGGGCCTTGTGCTTGCATGCTTTGCAAGAGCTGGACCACTGAACTGCACCTCCAGCCCACTTTTTTACTTTTTGAGACAGGGTCTCACTTAATTACGCAGACCACCTCTGGTCTTGAACCTGCAATCCTCCAGTCTCCGCCTCCCAAGCTGCTGGGATTACAGGCGTGCGCCACTACGCCAGACTCCATATTGAATTCTTAAAACAAAATTAATGTTAACAGAAGTGTCACAAAAAATGTCAGAGAATTGTAGAAATGCAAATTCATAATCCTGCATGACAACTATCATCCTTTTTGACAGAAGTAATTACAATAAATGTATACATTCAATTTCTATCTAGAGACTCTGATTCATATAACTATATACCTATAAATAAAGAAGAGAGTACTTGAGATGGGATTGTTTCTAGAGAATTGAGTAGAAAATATTTAATTATAGGAAAAAATAATTTCCTCAAAGCTTTACTTATATTTACTATTGTATTCCCAAATAAAATTTAATTGTTATTACTGTATACATAATGCCTAATTAAGCAAAGATGATAACACTTTTTTAAAGTGCTAGAGATTTTTGACTCCTCTTGCAAAGACTTCTATAACCAAATGAAGCAAATCCAAGGCAGAGACAATACATAGTCCTTTTGCCTCAGGCTTATGGGTTTTACCTTCCATGTTAATTGGTATATTTAAATGATATATATTTAGTGTGATTTATCAGTATGGTTGAGGTTAAGTTTTCCAATTCGCTATTTTCTATGCATCTCATCTGTTCTTGAATGTTTTTCTTATTTTCCATCTACTATGATTTAAGTATATTTTAAAAATAATCTCATTTGATCACCAGTATTCATGTTTTATTTAAATCTCTATATTTTATTACTTAATTGTTCTTACAGGACTTTCAAGACACATCTTTTACTTATCACAATCTACTTTCAAATATTATATCTATCATTTACAATGTATGAATCTTAAAACTTTACCTGTATTTATTTGCCCCTTCCAATCCTTTGTACTAAAAGGTACCATACACTTAAACATCTATATATGTCAAAAGAACTTGTTATTAGTTTTGCTTTTTAGATTAATTATAAAGAAAATGAATGTAAGATATTTTATATTCATCTTCATATTTATCAGGCAGGAGCTTGGATTTCTACCCTCCCCACAAAATAAAGAAATGCTCCTCTCCTCTCCTGCTGAGGATAAATATAATTCTAATGGAAATGTGAACATTCACTACAACTCAGAGATAATAAGATTCTCCTGTGGTATCAGTGGGGACTAGGTTTTAAGCTCAATTAGTATAGTGCTTGCTCTGTAATCTGAGGTCCTGGTTTCAATCCCCAGCACTGCAAATATGAGAGAAGGATCTGAAAGACGACTGCTGAAACAATCCTGAAAAAAAAATCAGCCATTGAAAACCTTCTGAGTAGCAGAGATGCGCTGCATAGTGCCGGGCATGGCATAATGTTGGGACTGTTTCATCTGTTGTACATAGGGTTGCCATGAAAGGAATTCTACTCAACCATACTTAACAATAACAGTATGGTATCAATGAGGACTATATGGAAGGAGTAGGGAGTGTACTTTCAATTCATACCTAGGATGTGTAAATGGAGGACTAGTGAGTAGCTTGAATTCTCATTTCCACCCAGCAATAAGAAAATAGTCTCTCAAGCATTGAGAGTCAAATGAGAAAGCTGGATTCTCCCTCTACCTGACAACAGAAGGTGAAATATTCCCTCGTTTCCCACTGGTGAACATTAGAGAAGTTCAAATAAGAGAGAAGATCTGAAGATGACTCTGAGGCCAGTCATGGTAACTCACACCTGTAACTCATGCCAGCAACTAGAGAGGCGGAGTCAGGAAGATAGCAATTTGGAGACCAGAGGCAGCCTGTGTAACTTAGGAAGACCCTATCTCAAAATAAAATGTAAAAAATAAAAGAGGAGTTGGGGTGCAGTTCAGTGGTACAGTGCTTGCAAAGCATGTGTGAGCCTCTGGGGTCAACCCCCAGTACCACAAAATAAATAAATGAATAAGTAAATAAATAAACAGACTCTATGTTTCAAGAGATTACCCCCCAAATATTCAGGATAAAAGGCAAAAAGCTCATCACACCAAGAAATAAAGATTTCTAAACTTAAGATAGAAAAAAAAAATAAGATCAAGATGAGCCATATACAGAAATTTCTCTGCTCATGGGGCATCACAAGTTCTATAGGAGAAGGAGGCAGCAAGGAATGGCTTATTGGCACACCTATTGAGTGGATCTCCTCTGTTCAAGTATATGCTCGTTATCTCACTGAATTTCATTGGCAAAACACATCTTCAAGTGTAAAAGGATTAAGAATTGCAGGACAAAGTCAGGTGAGAGTGCTGCTTTAAAATCCCAGCAACTGGATGTGAAAGCAGGGGGATTGAGTGTTTGAAGACAACCCGGGCAACAGAGGTACATAGTGAGACCTAGTCTCAAAAAATCAAAATAAATAAATAAATAAATAAATAAACGAACGAACGAACACATAAATAAATAAATAAATTTAAAATAATAAATAAAAAATTTTAAATCCCTGGACAGCAAGAGAAAAACATTTAAGTAAATGTAGAACTGTTCTGAGGTCCATTATTGGCTGGTTAAATTAGCATGCTAGCACGCAATGAGAGCGACTGTAGGGCTTTTCACTTTTGTCATATTCTATATGCCAGAAGCAAGTCATATGTTTTCACTCTACCTAAAGAAGAGATTGTAAAGGATGTGAACCAATTAAAGGTCTATCTACCATATCTATAAAGCAGACCCTTGCCCTGAATATTAAAAATAGCATTCTATATAGATAAAGGGCTCTGAAATATCACTCAGGGACTTTATCTTCTCTCTCAGTCACTGCCTTATTGGAGGAAGGAATCAAAGCAGATAATTAACTCCCAGTTAACTTTAAGGCCAGATGATTTACCAAAAAGCTCTTATAAAATATATCGTTAGAACCTCTTTTTAGACCATATTCATCCACTTGGGTTCAAGTGGGAACTGCACCTTATTATTGCACACAGTTCTTTAGAACGTTTTTGGTAGCAAACTAAAAAAGACTCTTATAACAAATCATCATTTCTCTAGTAAAATCATTCAAAGAAATTAATCTTTCTTTATTTGTATAACTATATTATAATAGAAATTGCTGTAAGAAGATTCCATTGGTATTTTTAAGTGCAAGAATGTAAAAATGCCTACTTAAAACTTATTTTTGGATAAAAGAAATTGAAAGCCTGCAATCATGCTAATACTAATTTATTCTAGTACTCTAAAGGAAATAGGATTTTCTCTTCCATTATATACTTGAATTGGATCTGTTCTGACTTGATAAATTCATTGTACAAATACATCATTAAAATGTTTCAAAATAAACTCATGATATTTAGACAATTTTTGAGTAATTTTTAGCTCATTCTCATTTGCTTAATGGTTTGCTTCAAATAAGAAAGCTTTTTATGAAGGTCATGATGGAATATTCTGAAAAAATAGCAGGAATATTTTCTTGTCTTAAAATGGAGAAATAATGCCATGAACACATGGCAATAAAGAAAATGAAAACTACAAAGGTGGATTCATTTCTTAAAGAAAGATTCTCCCCGAAGACCACAAAGTAAGAAAAAACATAAATCTAGCACATGAACATTATCTGTTAGCTTCCAACTTACTATCCAATTATAAAGTTGTCATTCACCATCTGTCAGAATCCATGTATAGGCATTTGTCTTTATCGTGAGTCACAGTGGGGAGCGATGGGTATCAACATCACTTTCTTTAATGAGAATCCTGTCTGCTAAACCTCTCCTGACAGCTTGTGTTCATGTCCTTCACTATTGTCAGCCTGCTGCCAAGTGAATGGAAGCTACAGCTTAGGCAGCCACTTCTTAAGAACATGCTCCAAAATGCTAACTTCTAATCAGGAACCATGCAGGCAGTTGGTCCTTCCTCTGCACTTCCTCCAAAGTATAGTTTGCATAAGTTTAGTAATATCATTGAAAATTTACCATTTTTCAAAGTATGATGTCCCAGGTTTTATTTGTCCTACCAGTATGATGGTTATAAATAAAAAGATTGAAATTGAATCTAGATGACTCTTGCTCTTGGTTCTTCACATGTGACGTTCTCTTTCCATCAATAGATGTTGTTGTTGTTGTTAGGTACCCTCGAGTGGGTATCCGACTCATAGCCCTGCGTACAACAGGCAAAACACTAATGTCAGTACTTCTCTGCTGTTCACAGGGTTTTCAATGGCGGATTGACTTTTGGGAGTGGGTTGCTGGGTCCTTCTCCCACCACTCACAGATAAGGATGTAGAATTTTCTATCATTCAGGTCAGTGTATCAAGGGCCTTTCTAGATATATGTTGTTGTTAGGAGCCATCAAGTAGGTATACGACTCACGGCGACCCTACATACAACAGGTAAAACAATATTGTTAGTGCTTCTCTGCTATTCATAGGGATTTCAATGGCTGAATTTTTTTTGGGAGGGAGTGGATTACTGGGTTCTTCTCCAAAGAGAAGAAGGGTAAGCTTCTCCAAAGCTTACTGTACCTGGTGTTCCCAGGTGGTATCCATCCAAGTACTAATCAGGTCCGACTCTGCTTAGCTTTCAAGATCTGACAGGATCGGATGCCATAGTGGTATGGCTGCAGTCCTTCTTGATATATGTATATGTATATGTATATGTATTTTTGAAAAAAATAAGATGGGCATTAGAGAACCCAAAAAGTAAATAAGTTTTCTGAGAATTCCAAAAAAAGGGAAGCAAGTTGCATATGAATTCAAAGATTGTACAACATCTCTCTTTTCTCTTCCATATAGAAAAAAAAAAAAATAAACCTGAAATGGTGTTGAGGAAGAAAGATATCTGTGTCTCTATCAGACTTGCTGCATTAACTCAATTATTTTGCAGAATAACAAAGAAAACATTTAAATATTTTCATCTATCCATTAAAAAGAGAAACTATGTTTCAGAATCAGTCCTATGTGCTTGGGAACATGGACATTTTACATATAACAATATCTGAATTATCTAATACTATGCTTTCCCTTTATATGTTTTTATCATGTTTCAAACTTTTGGCAAAATATTATTGTTTTATTCCCTCATACTAGTAAGTCTGGAGATATCAACACCTCTTATTGTCTTGTTGTGCCTCTAGGAAAAAAATAGGAAGAAAGAAAGAAAGCTAGAAAGAAAGGAAGGAAAAAAGGAAGAGAGAAGCGAAATAAACAGAGAAAGGAAGGAAAGAAGGAAAATAAATGGAGAGAGGGAGAGAGAGGAAGGAGGGAGGGAAGGAAGGAAAGAAGAAAGAGAGAGGGAAAGAAAGGTAGGAAAAAGAAGGAAGGAAGAAAGGGAAAAAGAAAAAGAAAAGAAGGAAGAAAAGAAGAAAGGAAAGAAGGAAGGAAAGAGAGAAGGAAGGAAGGGAGGGAGGGTGTGTTCAAATGGAAGGATCTAGGATACAATTTTATAATTTATTCATTCCAAAAGCTACTAAGAGATTCATCTTTCAATCCTGTCATCCAATGATAACAAAGTATTTCCTAGTTTCTAGAGCTCAAGGAAAAAGATAAAACATCATTTAATGCCATAGTAAATGAATAACAGGAGCACATATCAGCAGTAAGAACATGTTTAAGGCAGACTGGATTAATTCATGAAATCTTGAAGAACTATTAGATTGTGTGAAGTCTTTACTATGAGAATAATATGACCTTGAGGAACATAAGATGTAGTTGGGGTACAAATGAATAAACATAAGGAGAAAAACTTCCTATGGACACAGTAATAAACACATTAATTCTGCTTGAGGAAGTGGAAAGCATTTCTTGGAATATAATAATTATGTTTATAATTTAGAACATGAAAAACTTTTCAAGTTAGAAAAAGTTATTTAGTAGAATCATTTTTATTTAAAATGGAAGCCAAATTTCTACAAAGTATCTTTTGCTTACGAATCCTGGAGATTATAAATTTTATGTTCTTGAGGTACAGTTTTTTAATAATTAAAAATAAACATTTTCAAAATGATAAAATAGTGATGTTATTTTATTTAATTTTTCTTTATATTGAATATTTAATATCTATAAATTAATCACTGGATTAATATTACATTAGCATTAAATATTTAAAAATATTGAGTTTCAAGGAAAATTCAGTTAAAGGGCTTCATCAACTTTAGAATATCCAAAATTAATTAGCTCTATTGGGCTTTGATTTTGAATAGTATAGGTTAATTATTGCCATGAAGTGACTGAAAAGAGAGAAAAAAAATCTTTTGGAAAGAGTGTGGAATCAAGTACACCATCTAAACTCATATACTTTCATGGATTCTTTATTTATATTAACAAATATTGTCCAGAAAGCAGAGTAACTTGATTATGTATAAAAAGGAATAAAATCTTGTAAATTATATCTTGTAAAGAAAGAAATAGTTGATTTTACTTAATTAATTTATTGGAGACAAAGTACCACTGTGTATCCCAGCCTTGCCTCAAACTCACGATCCTCTTGCCTCAACCTCCCAAGTGCTGGAATCAAAGATGTGCACCACCATACCCAGCTCTTTATTTTTTGAAAGGATGATCCAATAAAAGTATCACTTTAGAAGATACAAACTTGGAAATCAAATCTGTTGAAGAATAAAAATGGCTATTTTATAAGACAACAGTTAAGCATTTATGTGTTAAATTTCAACTAATATAGAAATATTTTGCCATACAAAAATTTTAGAGAACAAATAAACATATATTAAGTATCCTAAAATACCTGTTAATTCTAGCCAGCACATTCCTTTCTAGGATTGGACTCCTATGGAATCAATTCACTTTGTTTTACAAAATTGATTGCATTGTCCCAGAATGTGGTGGTGTAACAAAGATTTATATGTGTAAAATGAGCCTTGGTTGAGTGGACACCTGGGAGTTCTGCAAATCTGTGTGAGGACTGGCTAATCTCAGCTTGGTTCTTTGGTGCCTCTGTGGTCAGATGGCTGTTTGACTGGGACTGGCTCCTGTCTGATAGGCTGGCTGTATGTGAGGACAATGCAGTCTCAACTGTCTCATCATCCTGCACCCTGGCTTGGACTTTTTCTGATAGTGGTTAGGCAGCATTGCAAGAGAATGAACTGAAGCATGTAAAGCCTCTTGAGACATGTGTCTCTTCCATGCATTCTATTTGTCAGAAGAAATCAAAAGCCCAGCCTGGACTCAAGAAGCAGCCAAAGCATAAAGATTCCATTTCTAGATGGAAGAACATGAAAAGTCACATTTCCAATATAAGTAATTATGAGGAAAGGTAACATTTCAACCACTTTCCCAAGTAATTTAACATTTTATGCTATTAAATATATGTCACATTCTAGACTTTGCAAAATATATTGAAGTAAGCAGACTATAAATTGCAGTAAGTTCTGAAATCTCAAAGTTGCTCTTCTAATCTATCAAATGTAAAAAAAAAATATGGTTTAAAAAACTAATGTATCCTGGCACTTTGCACATTTATTTTTGCAGTGCCAGATTAACTCTCAAAATATGAAAAAACATGAATCCTGACAAGACTTTGGGAATGACTACAAAATCACTCCCACAGAGAAAAGAAAGCTGAAAAATTATTTATCTGGAAATTACAACTATAGGGGAGAAAACAGAACATTTGAAAACTATAACCATTTTAGATATAACTAAGATCACTATATGTTTATAATTAACAACTTGTAAATTATAAAAAGCCTTTAGGACCATAGAAATCTATACCTTTGTATGACATTATATTATTTTCCAATCAATGGAGGTAAAATAAATTTTTGTCAAGATGAGAAGTATAACTACTCTTTAATTTATATTCACTTCTAGGAATAAAATGCAAAACAGTGAGTATGTGCTTGAAAGTGAGGTAGAAGTTATTTTCTTCATAGCAATTTTCTTGAGAATCACAAAACACTTGTATTAAAGGCAGAAAATATTGGATATATGCTATTTATTTTATATGGTAAATATTAAAAAATTCACAGGCTATTTTTATCATGATTCTACTGATAATAATAAAACTGAACTATTGGCTATGTTACTTATTTATGTGTTAAATATTTTTTAAAAATTTAAGTTACTACTGAATAATTCTACTGAAATAATTCTACTGAATTCAGTAGAATAATTCTACTGAAAAGAGTAAGTATTTTTACCAAGCACTGTGCTTTTTTACATGGTGTTCACAATTTTATGAAAATATGTGAGAAAATTGTGTGTACAGTTAATATCTATATTGCTAGCAGGCACATAAATCAACACATTCTTAAGGCAAATTGGCATTGTCACTTTACTATTTTGTTTTTCTTACCCTTCTTTCTCCTTTACAAAATATTGTGCCTAAATGGTGTGTTTGACACAATTTATTCTACCTTTCTTTCAGTTTAGTGTCTCTTCAATTGGATCTGGTGTGTTTTATACATTGTACCAACTTTAATTAAAATTTTAACTTTAAATATTTTTATTTTTGTACTTATAGGGTTAATATTTCTTCTCTCAGGTCTGTTTCCTAGATATATCTTCAAGTTTAACATTTATGTTTTTTGACAACCTATTTTATTTCACATATATTTCTGTTTTCTGTTGTTTCTGCTGATTCTTTAACAGATAGTTTAGTTTCTTTGTGTGTCTAATGATCTTTGACTCTATCCTTAGAAATTATGCCTCAAAACTCATTTGTAAGAATAATTTGGGGCCCAAAATGAAGGTACAATCATCCAGAGAGAATTCCCATTTGATTCTACAAAGTTCCTACAATATAGGGCCACATTACATGAAATTTAAATGTGATATCAGCAATTCAGTCCAGAGATGACATACTGTTTGGGCTTTTTCACTTACACATCTATGTATTGAGAACTTAGCCCTTAGAAGCTAAGGTTATTATGAATAGGTTCTCCTGCTATCTTCCTCACTTGCAAATGCCTGAGATGTTATTTCAATTACTTTGTCCTCTAAGGCAAGTTTTTAAACAAAATGTTTCTTTCCACAAATGTAATCAGTTTGATTCCTATATGTTCCATCTGGTGAAGTCCATTTTTCCTTAATATTCAAATGTCTTTGGAGCAAAAAAAAAAAATTATTTGAGCTCTTTCGTTGTGTTCCCTTAACTTTTCCCTTTCCCCTGTCCTTCCATGACTTTCATGCTATTAAGTTCTTAATAATTAGTTTATCAAGAATTTTGATTTTTGATTTAGTTTTCAGCAATTCCTAGCTAGGAAGTTGACTTGTATCACTTATATTCTATTTCTGTAAGTGGGAAATTTCTGTGATCAAAAAATATAGTGTGTGTTTAAACAAAAATATTATTACACTAAAAGACATATGGCCATTAATCCCTCTCAAAACACTCTAAAAAAATGAGCCCCTCAGGCTGGAAGTCACTCAAGAAATGACTGGGTCAGAGTTTCCTCATCAAAGTAGAGTTGATCTTAGTGATGGGAATGGAGTAAAACACGTGGGACCTCCTTTTGCTAATGTGGCATGGTTCAAAATGAGAAGAAACACCATGGTTACAACAATAGGCTCAAACACAAAAAAAGTTTGCGTGAATGCCCCAATATTGGGGAGTATTTCATCCTGTTATACTTAGGGCTGCTATGAGTCAAATTCAACTTAGCATCTAATAACACTAGGTAGCAAACCAAATAAACAACCACCTCAAAGTAGCAGTATTAACTTCTCTGAAATCACAAAGACGAGGTCCTGACTATACATGAACAGCACACTTCTGACTTTAATGAAACAGAACAAATATGGCAAGCACCCTGATTAAAACATAACTAAGTGGGATATACTCAACGTCGTACCTTGGCTCTTATACACTTTTTCTACTTTTATTCAATTTCAGTTTGAACTTGCATATGAGAAGTTGACGGTTTGATCCTCAATCAGCACCTGGTCTCATTCTGACATTTGATATGCAGGTTTTCCATTGTTTCTTTCCACAAATGTAATCAATTTGGTTCCTGTATGTTCCATCTGGTGAAGTCCATATGTATAGTCACGGTTTATGTTGGTGAAAAAAATGTATGTGCTATGAAAAGGTCATTAGTCTGAAAAAATTCTCTCATGTGGTCTCCAGCACTGTTTCTGTCACCAAGGTAGTATTTTCCAAATATTGAGCCACCTTCTTTTTTTCAACTTTTGCATTCCAGTCACCAGTGATTATCGGTATGTCCTGAATGCATGTTTGATCTATTTCAGGTTGCAGAAGCTGGTAGAAATCTTCCCTATCTTCATTTGTGGCCTTAGTGGTGGCTGCATAAGTTTGAATAATAGTTATATTATCTGGCCTTCCTTATAGGCATATGGATATCATTCTATCACTGGCAACGTTGTATTTCAGGACAGATCTTGAGATGTCTTTTTCTGATGATAAATGTAACCTCATTTCTCTTTAGTTTGTCATTCCCACCATAGTAGACCATATGATTATCTGATTCAAAATGCCCCATGCCGGTACATTTTAGTTCACTGATGCATAAAATGTGAATGTCTTTGTGCTCTATTTCTCTTTTAACAACTTCAAATTTTCCTAGATTCATACCATGTACATTCCATGTTCCAATTATTAATGGGCATTTATAGTTGTGCTGGGATTTAGCTCAGTTGGTAGAGCGTTGCACTGCAGTCTCTGAGGTCCCGAGTTCAATTCCCAGCACAGCAAAAATGGGAGAAGGACCTGGCAATCCACTCCCAAGGCAATCCTGAAACAGTCAGCCATTGAAAACCCTATGAGTGTTGCTATGAGTCGGATACTGACTGGATGGCACCTAACAACAACAACAACAACATTTACAGTTGTTTCTCCTCATTTTGAGTCATGTCACATTAACAAATGGAGGTCCCCAGGGCTTTGCTCCATTTCTGTCATCAGGGTAGACTCTACTTTGAGGAGGCAACTCTTCCCTAGTAGTCTTTCGAGTGCCTTCCAGCCTGGAGAGCTCATTTTCTGGCACTATATCTGACAGTAAACCTGAATTAAGGGATCACCTCAATAACATATTTAATGCATTAGACACAAATGATAGAAGGCCAGATAAGTTGTGGCAGGACTTCAAATATATCATTCATGAAGAAAGCAAAATGTTGTTAAAAAGACAGGAAAAAAAGAAAAGACCAAATTACATGTCAAAGGAGACTCTGAATCTTGCTCTTGAACTTTGAGCAGCTAAAGTAGAAGGAAGATATGATGAAGTTAAAGAATCAAACAGAAGATTCCAAAAGGCAGCTTGAGAAGACCAAAACAAATATTAAAATGACATGTGCAAAGAGCTGAAGCGAGAAAACCAAAGGGAAGACTGAGTCTGTATTTCTCAAGCTTAAGGAAGTGAAGAAAAATTCAATTATTGAGTGGACATAGTGAAAGATACTACAGGGAAAATATTAAATGATGCAGAAAACATCAAAAGAAGATGGAAGGAATACACAGAGTTACTACACAAAAAGGAATTTGTAGATGACCAACAATTTCAGGAGGTTGCATATGAAGAGGAACCAATGGTATTGAAAGAGAAAGTGGAAGCTGCCTTGAAGGAACTGGTGAAGCACAAGGCTCCAAGAATTGATGGAATATTAATAGAGATGTTTCAAGAAACAGATGCAGCACTGGAGGTGCTAACATGTTTATGCCAACAGATTTGGAAAATAGCTACCTGGCCAACTGACTGGAAGAGATCCATATTTGTGCCTATTCCCAAAAAAGGGGATCCAACTGAATGTGCAAACTATCAGACAATATCATTAATACACACTAGCAAAATTTTAGTAAAGATCATTCAAAAGTGGCTGCAGCAGTATATAGATAGGGAACTGCCAGAAAATCAAGCCAGATTTAGAAGAGGGCAGGTAACGAGGGAAATCATTCCTGATCACAGATGGACATTAGGTGAAAGAAGAGACTGTCAGAAAGATGTCTATCTATTTTCATTGACTAGGCAAAGACATTTGACTGTGTGGATCATAGCAAATTACAGATAACACTTCAAAGAATGGGAATACCGGAGCACCTAATTAGACTCATGAGGAATCTGCACACGAACCAACTGCACACGAAGTTGCTCGAATAGAAGAAGGAAATACTGCCTGGTTTAAAGTTGAGAAAGGTGTGTGTCAGGGATGTATACTTTCACCATACCTCTTCAATTTATATGCCGAGCAAATAATCCAAGAAGCTGGACTTTATGAGGAAGAATGTGGCATCAGGATTGGAGGAAGACTCATCAACAACCTGCGTTATGCTGATGACACAACTCTGCTTGCTGAAAGTGAAGAGGATTTAAAACATTTACTAATGAAGATCAAAGAACATAGCCTTCAGTATGGATTATGACTAAACTTCAACAAAACAAAAATCCTTACAAGTGGGTAAGCATGCAACTTCATAATAAATTGAGAAACGTTTTAGGTTGTCCATGATTTTGCTTTACTTGGTTCAATCAACCCCAGTGAAAGCAGCAGTCAAGAAATCAAAAGATGCACTGCTTTGGGAAAAGCTGTGGCAAAAGATCTCTTTAGAGTACTGAAAAGCAAAGATGTCACTTTGAAGACAAATGTGCACCTGACTCATGCCATGGTATTTTCAGTCACATCATATGGTTGTGAAAGCTGGACATTGAACAAGGGAGACAGGAGAAGAATTGACGCTTTTGAATTATGGTGCTGAAGACGTCTATTGAATATACCATGTACTGCCAAAAGAACCAACAGATCTGTCCTAGAAGAAGGGCAACCAGAGTGCTCCTCGGAAGCAAGGATAGCTAGGCTGAGTATTTTGGACATGTAGTCAGGACGGGCCAATCCTTGGAGAAAGACATCATGTTTGGGAGAGTGATAGGTCAATGAAAAAAGGAAAACCTTCCACTGGATGGAATGAAATAGTGTCTACAACAATGGGCTTAAACATTAATAAGATTGTGTCTGGCACAGAATCAGGGAGTGTTTCAATCTGCTGTACATAGAGTCACTACGAGTCTGATTCAACTCGATGGCACATAATAACAACAAGTGGGTGGAGGTTTGTTTTTGTTCTCAAGGTGGTTGTTGTTTTTGTTTCAGAAATATTTTACTGTACTACAAAAACTTGACTGTTACTGTGTTTGAGTTTCGTGTGATTTAATACAGGTATTCATTAATATTATGATCAGTATTTACAATAGAGTGAATACACCTTTGGTTGTCTATTTAATGCACATTATAAGATGCCTGACACTGTCCTTGCTGTTGCTGCCATCCTCTGCATACACCACAAAAAGGAGACGCCTCATCAGTTCCATAGAGGAATTTGGAAACAGAACTAGAAGATATTCTTTCATTGATTCTTAAGCTTTCATTTCTTTGATCATGTTTCATTAGTATCAAAGAATAATTCACATTGGCTTTATATCACCCAGAAAGGCATGTTCGGCTTGTGTTTTGGGTTGCTGCCTTTGGTAGAAGCACAAGGGAGAAGGCTCAGAAAGTGAGTGGTTAATATTTAGCAGAGTTCTCCAGAACAATGACTCAGTCTAGATAAGCTATAAAATTTTCCTGCACACTACAGGGAAGCATGTGTGCAATCCACTGTTGCATAATGTCAAAGAATGCTGAATCTGGAGCCTGATTACCAGGATTTTAATCCTATATATTTGATTATGGGCAAGCAGTTTACCTATCCTCAGTTTCTTCATCAGCATAAGGGAAATAATAACTGATCCATTATTTAGTTAATATGTTGTTGTTATTGTTAAGTGCCATGGAGTCCAGAGTATGATCTGACTCAGTGACCCTACATAAAGTAGAGTGAAATGCTACCCAACATTGTTCCATGCACACAATCATTTTATGTTTGAGCCCATTGTTGCAGGCATTGTTCTCATTTTCAGTGGTGCCATGTCAACAAAAGGAAGTCTCAGAGGATTTACTCCATTCCCATAAAAGGGGAACTCTGCTTTGAAGAGGCAACTCTTCCCCAGTGTTTTCTTGAATGCCTTCCAGCCTGGGAGGGGGTGGGTTTTTTTTTTTTTTTTTTTTTGGCACTGTATTTGATAGTGCTTCTCTGCTACTCATAGGGCTTTCAATGGTTAATTGTTTTGGGAATGGTCTACTGGGTCCTTCTTCTTAGTCTGTCTTTGCCTGGAAGCTCATCTGAAGCCTATCTATCATGGGTGGCCCTGCTGGTATCTGAAATACTGGTGGTATAGCTTTCAGCAGCAAAGCAACATTTAAACCCCCACAGCATGACAAGCTGACAGACATGTGGAAGATTATATATTGGTTTATTTAGAATAGTGTCTGGAATATAATAAATGGTCAATAAATACTAGGTATAAATGCATGATTAATATAATTTCCTTTGGCCTATTTGTCCTTAGTTAAGGTCCATTATCATATATTTTTAATAAAATTAGGAAGCTGGGCTCTAATGCTGAGCTGAAGTTTAACATTACTATTGGGGTACATCTCTAGCATCTACTTTTCAGGTGAATTATGATGTTTTAATTATTATTTTCTTTCTTTTTTCTTTCTTTCTTTTTTCTTTTTTTTCAAAACTGAGGGTTAAACCCAGGGCCTCACACTTGCATGCTTTGCAAGTGCTGGAGCACTGAGCCACACCCCCAACCCATTTTTTAACTTTTTAAGACAAACTCTCATTAAATTATGCAGATTGCCTCTGGTCTTGAACTTGGGATCCTTCTGCTTCTACCTCCCGAGTTGCGGGATTAGAGGCATGTGCCACCATGCCCGGTTATTTTTTCTTTATGATTTTTCTATTCCAAAATTTGTATGGATTTGTATAATGATTGTACAAAATGATTGTAGGTTACAAGCAACCTACAATTAAATACACCAAATTTCTTAAACACATATAAAAGTTCCTAATTTGAGCAATGAAAATTAATCTTATTTGTATGTATTTTAATTTTACTATTTCCAAAAAGTATAATAAATAATAATAATATAACCACAGAAACTATTTTGTGAACTGGCTGAATTCTGAGTTGTCAGAGACAATTGATTGTTCCATATAAGAAATCATGGGTTTACTTTTCATATAGGCACTTTAAAACAAGTTT